>JALMGJ010000001.1:238892866-239045366 GCA_023362775.1 Charina bottae
AGTGAACCACCAACTCAAGGCATAATACAATGTGTCTTCTGGACATCCATCAGACAGTAATGAAATGGGTCTTTTCAGGCATCTCTACTACAAATTAAGCATTACAGATCATTTACTGAAGTGAAGAACAATAGAAATTCCATTTTGCACTGTTGTCCGTACTCAGAGATGTGCCAAACTGCTCCAAAGTAATTGGGAAAGTCGGTGAACTGTGAGGTACACTGGTTCACAAACATCATGGACAGTTTGGCATTCACTGAGCTTTCATCCGCCTCAATAAATTCCATTCAGATTTTTGCTATAGGAACTGACAGCAGATATCTAATCCCCAAAAGTGTATTATTTACGTTTTTTGATATGTTACATTGCATTACATTCTGTCACGCTGCATCTTGTCAATGACTGATATAATATTGCATAACATGAAGTGACATGATGACAAATATTAGAACTATATATTAGAAATATTGGAACTTGGAACTATAGGTGTTTTTCACTGGTTTCTAAAGGGTTGAGTAACTCCAAAGACTCACTGGATTTTTTGTTGTCCTTTAACTACAGGAAAGCTCTACAGTAACACACAGTCGTGCATGTATACCACACACACACACAGAGAGAGAGAGAGAGAGAGAGAGAGAATTTCTCATCTGATTTCCAATACAGAAAACCTCATTTCTGCAGTTCCACTATTTAAAAATTATTTTTAGAAGGGTTTGGAAAGAGTGACCAAATGTAAATTCGGTGGCCACACAAAAGGACACCCATGGTGGCAAATTAGTTGGACATGAAGGAAGCCATGGAAATCTACTGCAAACTTTAATAACAATGCATTAGAGCTGTTGATTGCTCGCACCGCAGCTATCCACTCATTTCTAAGATAACAGTTGGCAGAGAAAGAGAACATTAATTTGTCCTTGTTCTTGAGACTGGCAGGTGTCACTTTGCTCCAGGTGATGTGAGTGACAGATATTTTGCAGTTGATGAAATAAGAATGCAGACATTCAAGAGCACCTCTGGGATTTTACTGGTCATTTGTGGCCAGCGCAAGGGCAAAGCGCACTGCTTTGCTAACCATGAACTGCCTGCTGTTGCACTGGAACCACTGGAATCAGCTGCAGTGTTATTCATCTCTCTCTCTCTCTCACTCTGTATGTACATT
Source organism: Charina bottae (assembly GCA_023362775.1). Classification (NCBI taxonomy): domain Eukaryota; kingdom Metazoa; phylum Chordata; class Lepidosauria; order Squamata; family Charinaidae; genus Charina; species Charina bottae. Next base: position 238,894,026 of record JALMGJ010000001.1, read on the forward strand.
ACTACAAAACTGCTGGGGCTGTTTGATGGTGGTGCATAAGATTGATTTGGGATCACTACTGTCAGTCTGCTAACTTATTATAATTGCTTTCCTTGGGCTGTATAATTTAATGGGAAATTACTTAATCCAAGAGGAAATGTTCAATGTTTATATAAATCTGATCACAACTTTCTATCCAAATTCTATTCAGAGAGAGAGTGTCAATATCAGAGAGAAATGGCATATGTATATGCATGGTGTGTGCGTGTTATGATAAAACCACAAGTTAGCATTGTTTTTTATGCAGAAAACATTATTTAATATTCCACAAAAATGTGATAGAAAAAATACTGCAATGTGCATGAATTGTCTGTGTTAGTTATAGGTTTATATTCCCTTCTTTTCTCCTCTGTGTTCGCTTTGTGATGGGAGAAGTGGCTGACTTATCTGTATTAAGAAAATTAATATTTTTAATAATACATGTAATTTAAAAAGAAGGAAATAGTCCACTTGGGAAGGCATAGAAATACATTAATCCTTGTCTTTTTGTAAACTAATTAAGAGCAGAGATTGTTAAAGACTAAGAAAACCTAGGATAAGATATGGAATAGAAGGCAGAGAGAGAGATTAATTTGTGTATGTGTATATACAGTATGTACATGTTAAATTTGTTGTTAAAACATAATTAAAATAAATCTCAAACAAAAGAAATTGGTCTTCAACGCATACATGATTCTGTTTTTCTTTTTCTTTTTCTAAAAAATTGTACTTATGGTAAAATTCTGCTGAAATGTTCAGAATGCATTTAATTAGTATGTACACAAAAATACTCTGGTTTCTTGAATAATCCATTAGTTGAAAACTGGGAGAGAGAGAACAAAAGTATTTCACACAGTATAAAACCAGAAAAAGAAAAGAAAAGAAAAAGAATACATTTTTAAAGCATCTCTTTTGGGAGGTATCTATTTATAGTTTTAGGTTAATCTTTGCTGTAGCATCTGTGTTTCTTAGGCAAAGATCAATGTCATGTTGGTAATCATAGAAATAATATGGAAAGAAGTTTGAGCGCTAAAAAAAAAGCTTAGAGTAATAGAATAACTTACAACATATAATCTAATGGGATGATCTGTCTAAAGCTCCCACGGATTACATCTCCATTTAAAAAGAATGAGACTTAAAAGTACTCATTAAAAGTACTCATTAAAAGTTGAACTGGATTGTGCCCAGCTTCATGCATTATAGTGTGATTCATCCTTTCTTCCTTGATGCCTCTTACTCTAATAATTTCCCGTTGGAAGAGAAAAATATGGATAAGCTCCTTGGATAAGGAGCGAAACGTTTCCACTGAGAAAATAGAAATCCAGTTGACATGATTCAAGCTACAGACAAGGAGTGGGGGAGAATGTTCCATAAGGCGGGCATCACAGCAAAGAAGGTATTTGATCTAGCCTTACCCTGAGATCATTAGTTGTTATGCCCAAGTGATACACATGACTTTGCAAGACCCCTGTAATTAATGGTGAGCCAAAGAGGGAGGGAGGGAGGATGAGTTGTGTCCTGGCGGAAACTCTTCCCCCAAGGCTGAAGTTATGGTCTGGAGATGTTAGCCAATGATAACTAGATGACCATTTCTGCAGGGCCCAGGAAAAAAGCTGCCCAGCCCAGGGCCCTCCTAATGCTGGGGATCCTGGGATATGAGATGTCCACCATTTCCCTTTCATTGTAGCTAAGATTTGGAAAGGTTCGGACCACAGAGACACCTTAATTCTCTCTCATTCATTTGCTTCCCTGATTCTCTTGGCTGGGGATAACCGGTGAATGATACTGAACCAGGGAAGAGACAGCTTATTCCTTCACTTTTGAATGTGTTCGGCATGGATTGAAGGCTTTCTGTGAATCTTGTGAGAGGAAAAAAATCCACATCTTATTGGTACTGATTGCATGAGGTTGCTAGGAGAAGGAGAGGGAGAGGGAGAGGGAGAGGGAGAGGGAGAGGGAGAAGGAGAAGGAGAAGGAGAAGGAGAAGGAGAAGGAGAAGGAGAAGGAGAAGGAGAAGGAGACAACATGATTTTTTATTGGTTAAAACCCTCCTACAACCGGCCCTGGCGCGCCCCCAGTGGGAACGGGCACTCGGCGACCAAGTGCCACAGGTCATCCTCGGGCACGGCGCCAGCCGCGCCGGCTGCCAGTGCCGTGGCGGTGCAGATTGCACGCAGGCACAGGTGCGCCGCCCCGCGCGCCACGGCTGCGCCGCCGGCTCCCGCAGCACCTGGTGGTACACCTGCCAGCGCGTCTCCCAGTAAAGGTACGGGAGCCGCCGGTCGGTGAAGGGCTCCAGCGGGCCTGCTGGGGGCGCCCGGTAGCCTCGCAGGTGGCCCGCCGCCGCCCGCCACCGTGCCGCCGCCCGCCACAGCCCCGTGATGGCACGCTCCAGCACCTCGGCCGTCACCTCCACCCGCATCGTGCGGCGCCGGATGGCCAACTCCCGGCCTGGCCCGCCCGCCGCCACCTCCCGCCAAGAGGGGTGGAAGTGGGCCGCCGGGATGCAGTACCGGCGCAGGACGGCGGGCAGCTCCGCCAGGAATGCAGGCAGGCAGCCACGGTCCGGGCCCGAGACACGGAAGGCGCAGGTGCCGCCGCGCCACCAGCGCATCTCGCCCCAGTCGCTGCCCCACCAGTGGGCCAGGAACAGCACCGCCCAGAGCGCCGGTACGCGACCAGCCGGCGGCGGCACCGCCCGCCCCGCGCCTGGTGGCGGGAGTAGCTCGGACGCGCTGCCCAGGTTCTGCGCCAGGAAGCGCCCCCACAGCGCCAGGTCCAGTGCCGGCAGTCCAAGGCCGCCCTCGCGCACCGGCAGGTATGCGACAGCCCGCGCCAGGGGGAAGAACGCTGTGCCCCACAGGAAGGCGAACCACCCAGGAGTCACCCGGCGCAGGAAAGCGTCCGGCGGCGGGTAGACCGCCACCAGGTGCGCCACCTGCGGGAGCAGGTAGGTGCGCAGGTAGGCGGCCCGCTTGAACAGCGGCAGCCGCCAACGCCGCCAGCGCGCCCAGCGCGCCTCCCAGCGCTCGGCGCAGCGGTCCCAGTTCTCCACCCAGGCGGCCGGGTGGAGGCCATAGCGAACACCCAGGACACGCACCGTGCGCGTAGGCATGGCCGCGACCGCCACCCCGGCCAGGGCGGCGCGGGCCACACTCGGCCCCGTGCCCTCCCCCCACCACTCCGCGACCGGCCAGCGGCGCAGCACGCCGTCGCCCGCGGCTGGTGGCTCAAGGGCCACGACCCAGCTCTTGCGGTCGTTGACCTGGGCCCCCGAGGCCGCCTCATAACCGCGCAAGACCTCCCTCGCCCGCTGGCCCTCCGTGCGCGAACACACCAGGAGGGAGATGTCGTCGGCATGGGCGAGGAAGCGCACCCCGCGCGCCGCGCCGCCCCGCAGCCCCACTGGGCACGGGAAGCCCGCCAGACCGCCATCACGCTCCAGCCCCCACAGCGCCACGTCCAGCGCGAGGACGTACGGCAGCGGGCTCAGGGGGCAACCCTGCCGCACGCCCGAGCGCACCGGGATGGGCGCGCCGCGCGCATTGTTCACCTGCGGGACGACCGTCGCCCTGGCGTACAGCAGCCGGACCAGCGCCACGAAGTCCCCGGGGACCCCATGCCACGCCAGCGCCCGCCACAGGAAGGCGTGGCAGACGCGGTCAAAAGTGCGCGACTGGTCCAGCTGCAGCAGGAAGCCCCGCCACTCCCCCCGGCCTGCCCGGCAGAAGACCTCACGCAGGAGGCAGAGGGAGTCCGCGATGCTGCGGCCCGGTAGTGCGCTGGTCTGGGTGGGCACCATGCGCGGCCCCACCGCGGCGGCCAGCCGGTCCGAGAGGATGCGTGCCAGTGCCCGGTAGTCCACGTTGGTGAGGACGATGGGGCGCCAGCTGGCGGGCAGCGTGCGGTCGAGGTCCCCCGGCTTGGTGAAGAGCAGGAGGATGCTCTGGTACAGCGACCATGGCAGCCGCCCGCCGAGGACTTCACAGTCTAGGAATGCCTGTCTGTTGTCCTTGGTGTCTTCTCTGGTGAAGCTAATGTTGGCATCTATAGTGTTTATATGGTCTGTGAAGGCCTGTACTTCCTGGGTCTTGATTTTGACCCAGGTGTCATCCACATACCTAAACCAGTGGGTGGGCACCGTTCCCTGGAATGTGTTGAGTGCTTTCTTCTCCACTTCTTCCATGTATAAATTGGCCACAATGGGTGACACAGGAGAACCCATGGCACAGCCGTGTTTTTGTCTGTAAAAGTCACCTCTGTATGTGAAATAAGTGGTGTTAAGACACAGGTCCAGAAGATGGCAGATCTGGTTTGGGTTGAGATGGCTTCTCCTTTCAAGGGTGCTGTCCTCTTCTAGTCTCTTCCTGACAGCGGATAGAGCATGAGTGGTGGGGATGCTGGTGAAAAGGGAGGACACATCAAAGGAGACCATAGTTTCATCTGCGTCCAGTTTCAGGATCTTTGCTTTGGAAACAAATTCTTCCTGACACTCTGAACACCACATCCATAATTCGGAAGAATTTGTTTGCAAAGCAAAGATCCTGAAACTGGATACAGATGAAACTATGGTCTCCTTTGATGTGTCCTCCCTTTTCACCAGCATCCCCACCACTCATGCTCTATCCGCTGTCAGGAAGAGACTAGAAGAGGACAGCACCCTTGAAAGGAGAAGCCATCTCAACCCAAACCAGATCTGCCATCTTCTGGACCTGTGTCTTAACACTCATTTGAGGACATTAATGTTCACATTTTAGACAGAGAAGATAGGTGGTTTGAGAGAGGGGTCAAGGAATCCATTTATGCCAACTTGGAAAATCCTTCCTTGAATAGAGGTGGGGGCCTCAGGCACAATCTTTCTCCCATCTTTCTCCCGGCTCTGTCTTCTGTGCCTAGGAAGATTAAGACCATTTTAGTCAAGATTAAGACTCAACAGCAGCATGGTGATCTTAACGATCCTCCTTTAGATAATAAAAGGACTTAAAATAACATCTCAATATAACCATGACCCCAGGTGTAAAGTCCCCCGGCTTGGTGAAGAGCAGGAGGATGCTCTGGTACAGCGACCATGGCAGCCGCCCGCCGCCCGCACGCGTCCCCTCCGCACAGCCCTCGTAGAGCGCCGCCATCGGCACGGCCAGCAGGTTGGCAAAAGCCCCATAGAAGGCCCAGCCCAGGCCGTCCGGGCCTGGGATGGAGCAGCACCGCCCGCCGCGCAGCACCGCCCGCACCTCCTCCACCGTGAACGTGCCGCCAAGCGCGGCGAGGCGGGCCGCTGTGTCCGCGCCGCCGCCACACGGCAGGCGCAGGGGCGCGAAGAACTCCTCCATGCCCGCGTCCCCCTTGTCCGCCCGCCCCGCGAACAGTACCCGGTAGAACCGGTCGACCACCGCCAGCATGCCCCGCTCGTCGGTGCACAGCGGCGTGGCAGGGTCGTCCCGGAGCGCCTCCACGAAGGCCGCCGTGCCCGCCGAGGGCACGTCCTCGTCAGCGGCCACCAGCACCGGCGCCGGCTGGGTGCCGCGCCCCTGCTTCTCTCAGCCGTCGGCGCCCACCGGGCTGCCCGCCATGCGCGCGAAGTGCCGGAACAAGTGGACGTGCCGCCGGGCCGCATGGAATCCGGCGATGACGCGGCGTGCCCGCTCCAGCTGCTCCCCCTCCAACGGCGAGCCCTCGCGCACCCGCACATGGCAGCCGAGGAACACACGCACCGCCACCTGGTACCGCGCCAGGTCCCGCCGCGCGCGGTGCCCCTCCCACCGCTGGCAGAGTACATGCACGTTGCGCTTGACCCGCTCCCACCACTCGGAGAGGCGGGCCGGGCCGTACACGTCCTGCAGGGAGAGGCTCTCCTCGAGGAGGCGCGCGAGCCCGCCCCGCAAGCCCGCGGCCCCGTCCAGCTTGGTGGCGGTGAGGCGCCAGAGCGGGCGCTGCGCCCCCGGCCGGCCCGCCATCCGCAGCGCTACCTGCACCAATACATGCGTGGACCAGGTCGTGACCAGCACGCGGCAGGAGCGCACCAGGCAGCCCCGCGGTGCCCACACGCAGTCGAGCCGCGCCGCCACTGCCGCCCCGTAGTGGGTGCAGAAGAGCGGCAGATGCGCCGCGCACGGCCCCCCGACCGCCGTCACCTCCTCGGCCCCCTCCGCCGGTCCCGCCTCTGCCTCCACCCGGGCGACCCCCGGCAGAGCAGGAAAGAAGCCCAGGGCATTGGACACGGTGAGCGCCACGTCCACCAGCCCACTCTGCGCGGACGGCCTCCGCGTAGCGCTCCTCGGTCGAGAGCGGCGGGCCGCACGCCGAGGCCGGGCGCATGCCCGCTCCCTCCGACCCCCCGCAGCGCCCGGCCACCTGCAGTGGGACGCGGTCCTGGGGGACTGCGCGGTTGTTAAAGTCCCCCGCCCCAACAGCGAGCGCCACGTCGCACAGGCCGCACGCAAGCGCACCCACAGGTTGCGGCGTGCTGCCGCTGAGGAGGCCGACGCGTACAGCGCACAGAGGCGGAATGCACGCCAGCCGAGCGGGTCGCCCGGCCCAAGCGGACCCGCCGCAGCGCCGCCCGCCTCCTCCGCTGCTACCACCTCGAAATCGAGGACGGCCAGCCGGCCCGGCACCTCCTCCACGTAGCGCTGGAGGCACAGGCCGGGGACGCCACGCACAAGGATGCCCACGCCCACCCAGCCCTCGGTCCCATAACTCCAGAAGGAGGAGCCCGCGGGCCACAGGCGCTGGGCCACGGCGCGGTGGCGCTCGTCCAGGAGGTGCGTCTCCTGGAGGACGAGGATGTCTGCGGGGAGTTCCCGCAGCACCCCCAGGAGCTCCTCTCGCCGCACCGCCTGCCGCAGCCCGCCACAGTTCCACATTGCCACCACGAACGTCCCCGAGCGAGACCGCAGGGGGGACAGTGACGACTCCCGCTGTGTCCCCACCATAGCAGGCCGTGAGCAAGGAGCGCCTCATGGGGAGGCAGCGCCGGGCCCCTGAAGGCCCCCCGAAGCCAGAGCAGGCTTGACAGCGAGGTGCCCCAGGGAGCGGCCGGACACGGCCGGCGACACAGCCAACCGGCCCTCCCCGCCCGCGGCAGCCAAGGCTGCCCCACCCACCCTGCCGCTCCCAGAAGTCTGGACTGGCGTGGGAGGCGCGGAAGCGCCCCCAGACGACGACAGGCTCTCGGACTCCGATGGGAGGAACAAGCGAATTGGGGACGCCGTGGAGGAAAAAGAGGTAAAGGAGGAGGTGGGCGTGGCTGGTTCAGCCCCCCCCTCCCCCCCGAGTCTGCCCATCCACTGCCGCCCGCCCGCGTTTGGGTGTCCCTTCCCGGGACGAACACACCTCAGGAGGGATATAGTTCTCCCCCAGTCCCAAGCCGGCCACCACGGAAGGGGCGTCCGGCCCCTCTAAGACCTGCTCCCGTGACACCCCTGGGTCCGCCTCACTGCCCGAGGGGGCCGCCTCCACCCCCAAGCAACCGACAGCCCCCGGACTCTCTGATGACAAGCCCCCTTCCTCAGAGGAGAGTCCGTAGTCCAGGGCTGGGAGAAGGAGTTGGGCCGCATCGTCCCCCGCCAACACTGACGCCGGCTCCGCTCCCGCGGGCGGCCCGGGACCCGCCTGGGCCCACAGCACCCGGCCAGTCGGCGTCCCCTCAACCAGCCGCCGCGGGCGAGCGAGGTACACGGGAGCCACAGGCTCGTCCCTGGCCCGGGCAGCCGGCTTGGCCGGCTCTGCAGAGGCCGCAGACCCACGCTCCAGGATGGCGAAGCGGTTCCCGACCGCCCATGCAGGCCCCGCTGCCACCCTCTGCGGCCGGCCCGGTGTCGCGCCCAGCAAGGCCCGGGAGCGCTTGGGCCGCTCCGCCTCGTTACTGGACCGCCGCTGGCGGACCGCCCGGAAGTCCCCGGCGCCAGCCACCTGCATCGCCTCCTCAGGGCCACCCCCTGGCGGCATGGGCGGCCCCGCCCCGGGCGACTCGGGGCACTCAGCCCGCCCGGCGCCACAAGTCCGGGCCATCCGTGGGCGCCCCTCCATGCGGAGCGGGCTGCTCCGCCACCCCCTCCGATGCCCCATCTGCTGTCGCTTCCGCCCCTGGCGCCCCTCCGCCCGCAAACCTCTGCGAACCTCTGTTGCAGGCCGCCCGCGGGCAGCTGGCGTAAGTGTGGCCCTGCTCGCCAAAGAGGTTGCAGCGGACCGCCGCCTGGCACGCCAACATGATGTGCCCCCGTGCCCCGCAGCGCGCACAGAGCGGCGTGGTACAGGTCCGCCTCTGGTGGCCATAGCCGCCACAGGAAAAGCAGGCGGGCGGCTGTCCCGCGTAGCGCGTCATGCCCCGCTCAGCCCCCAGGTAAAAGAACCTGGGGAGCCGCCGGGACCCCCCCGGGGTGAAGCGGAGCAAGGCGCGCACCTCCCCTGTCCAGATGCTCGCCTCGTCCCGCACCTTGGCCGGTGGCGCGAGCAGCGTGGCGAACCGGCCCAGCCAGGTGGCGATGTCCTGCAGCGGCATGAGGTGAGACCGGAAGAAGACAACCACCTGCCGCACATCGCCCTCGACAAGCGAGGAGACACGGAAGCCATCGAAGAACCGCGGCTGGACAGTCGCCGGGTCGCGGCAACCCAGCACGAAGAGGGAGAAGGCCGCAAAGGAGACAAAACAGACGTCCACCTCCCTCGACTCCGGGGGCCTGATGACAGCGGCGAGCAGCTCCACGGGGAAACCCAGGCCTTTGCAGATCACTTCCCGAACGAGGTGGCGCCGCGGCTCAAAGCCTGCGTCCCTCCCACATAGCGGAAGCGAAGGACGTACCACTCCCGCGAGGGGCCCGCTGACGATGACCGGCTGGCCTCCCCTGCCCAGGGCTCCTCCGATGGCCCCCAGTCAGAGGATGGGCCGGCGCCCACGGAGTCGAGGACCTCGTCCAGATCATCCCGGGCGGAGCCGCACCCGCCGGAACCGGCGGGGTGCCGAGAAGGCCCGGGCCTCGCAGCACCGGGCCCCCCCGCCCCGCTGCCCCGCCGCCTGCCGCCCGCCACCCGCCACCGACGCATATGATGGCGCCAGCCGTGCCCCCGGAGGCGCTGCGGCCGTACTTCCTCTGCACCCCCGGAGGCGGGCCCGGCCCTCGGAGGTGAGGGAGGGGAGGTGGCCGGGCCTGCACGCAACTCCCCCGCGCCCCTCCCGGGCGGCTCCTGGGCGAACTGCCATCCCTCCGGGCCGCGCCCTGGCCCTTCCGGTCTCAAATACCCCGTCTCCCCCGGAGGGGCCCCAGCCAGCACCCGAGGAGCCCGCGGGGCCCTCTGTGGGAGCAGGCTCACGGGACGCTCCCCCGACCCAACCGCCGCGGCTGTGGTCTCTGAATCCCCGGGGACGGCCCCGTCCAACCGGTCCCCTAGCAAAGCCGGGCGCCGTGCTTCGAACCGGTCTGCCACGGAGCTGTGGCGGGCCCAGCCCTCCGACACACCCTCAGCAGCGCCCGACCCCGACCCCGAGCGCAACAAGCGCGTGCTAGCCGCCGCCGAGGGGCCGCGCGCCGCCCCCTGGCCAGACGCACCGCGGTGCCGGCGGCTACCCCGCCGATGCCGCACAGATGAGCCCCCGCCAGGCAGCTGAACCGCCCTGCCCTCACTGCCTGAACGAGCCACCCCCCCCTCCGAGGCACGAATCTGTTGCCCCCAGCTCTGGAGTGCCACCACGACGGCGTCCAGCCAGGCCCCATAGTCGGGGGCGGACAGGGCCGAGAGGACGTACCCGGCTTGCTGGCCGACGGGGACCTCCGCACCCGCGGCCGCCTGCCAGCCCCTGGAAACCTCCTGGAAGGCCCGGAGGAGGCCCTGCTCCGTCAGCCACAGGGGCCAGGACGTCTCGCCCCGCGGCTTCCGGCCCACCAGCAGCCACTCCACAGCCACCAAGGTTAGCGAGTGCGCCACCGACGCACGCTCATACGCAGGGCCCGGGGCCGGGAGCCCGTCCCGCAGAATGGTCAGCAGGGGCTCGAGCTCGCACTCCAAGACGGCCCAGAAGCGAGCCTGGCTGCACTTTGAGAGGGCCGGGACCAGCACCCGCGGGAGGCGCACGTGACCCACCACCAGCCCCCAGAAGCGGAGGAGGACCACCGCCGCGTCCTGCTCCTTTGCGAGGTACGCAGTGGGCAGCGTGCTCAGGGGCGTGGCCAGATCCCACAACCACCCCTCCCTGATGATGGCCTCCCACAAGCCGGGGGTCCCCTGCGAAGAACAGCCCGCGTCGCTGCCATCGCCCCACGATGTGGAACGGCCGAACCCGCCGGAGCCCTCTTGCGAGCGGCTGCGAAGGGGGGAACGGTCCCACCCAGCGGACACCACCCGGCCCCCCGAGGGAGAGGCCGAGGAGCAGCGGCGCCCCGCTACTGACCGCCCACCACCGGCACGGCCCAACTCCCGCCGGCGACCCCGCAAGGGTCTGAGAGCGGCCGGCACATCCTCCATCAAGGACCCCAGTGAGGAGCCCCCCGACCAGCCCATACTCTCCCCCGCCTGAGAGGAGTCGCTCCCCATATCTGAAGGGAGCCCCCACACCCACGGGCCTGAGACTATGGCCCGCCGGGCACCGTCCAGGCCGACAAGGCCCCCCAAGAAAGAAACCAGCCCCTCGCGCTGTGCTGGGGCGTCACGTGGAGCCCACACACACCCCGCAGGGGCAGGGGCAGCGCTCCCCGAAGCGGGAGGACCCGCTTGCCACTCCTCCCCGGGTGCCGCAGCTCCCCCGCCACAAGCGCGGCCGGGCCCGACTGTGCCACCCCTGGGGCCCCCCCAACAAACCACCAGACCCCTCCACCAGAGCGGACCCCCCAGGAACTGCCCCGGCACCGAGCCCGAGGGCAGAGGAGAGCGGGGAGGGACCACAAGCCTGTCCCTGCAAAGAAGGCAAACCGGCCTCCTCGTGAGTCGTAGGGGTCCCAGCTGGCTCGGTAAGCGACTCACGAGGAGTCCCATCAGAAACAGCAGCAGGGCTGCCCTGCACCCTGACTGAGCCCGAACGGAGCCCAACTAAGGTGGGGACACCCCCAGGAGTGCTTGGGGGGGTGGCCCCCACCCCCCCGCCATGTGGGGGGGCCGCGCTGCACCCCCCCACCCGTCAACGAAGAATCCGCCATGTCACAGGCTCACAACAGCCACCAGGAAGGGGAGTGAAAGGGAATGAAGCACCCGGAAAAAAACCCCAACAAAGGGACAGGGGGCCCAACAATGACCCCCCTTGCTCCAAGGAGCCGTCCCCGTGGGGCAGGGGAAAAAAAACCCAAAAAAATGCCCCCAAAACCCAAACAAACTCTAACAAACAGGCAAAAAAGCCCAGGGAGATGGGAAACAGCTGGGACAAAATGGCCCCCACCAAACTCAAACAGGGAAACGGGGGGAGGGAACAACGGCCCCCAAATGCCCCAGAGGGGACCAGGACCACCCCCCCTGCGACGGGGGGTACCCCACACCTTCCCACAACAGGGGCTACCAAAAAGCCCCGCCTCCCCCTGCTCTAAATGCCCCAAAAAACTCAAAACAAGGGCTGGCTAGGCTGCAGCTGTTACAAGACAGGTAGCTCCGCCTCCAGAAGGAGGAGAAGGAGAAGGAGGAGAAGTCCTCTTGTGTTTATTAACTATTGCATACTATGAGATGCCTGCACCAAGAAGAAAAGCTGGGCTCTGTGTGTGCCATACACTGTGTGACCCAGAAAGCTGGCCAGTTTTCACGTTTGCAATTCAAGATAATCGAAACAGCATCTTTTGATTTATGTCTATCATTAACGCTGGCAACAAAGACGTCATGTTGCCTTCTCCCCCCAGACGTGGTTGTTTTCTGCACTTTTATAACTTGCCAAGCCTTTACCTTTTTACCTCCCCAGGTAACCACCCACTTAGCATAACTGCATGCCCTCTTGAATAAAGGGTCTAATTTTATTTGGGCCTCTTTCATTAACCATTTAAGCCAAGTCCTACATGGAATAGGAAATGTGGAGCTGGGGCATATAAAACATGGCTTGTGAGCAATTTTTATATCTCATGTTGCTGCAGGAGAATTTTCACCACTGACAAAAATACCAATAGACAAATGACAAATGGAGGAAAAAGTAGATAAAACCATAGGATGCTATTTACTGGTGTCTGTCTGTCAAAGGATTTGGGGATCCCAGATGGGTCTCATTGATGTGCTGACAAGTTAATGCATTTCTTTGCAATGAACAAACAAAAAAACCCCAATGTTCTTTTGCTCTTTTTGTTCTTTTTCACCTGTTCAGTGCTTTGTTTTCCTCTTTATATATCCATGTTAACAACAACAAAAATCACTAATATGGATTGTGGGAGATTAGCTGGCAGAAGCAAGAGACTAAATGCACATGTTACAGACTAGTATTCGTGATAAACTCAAATATCCCATTAGTTGAGGAAACCCTTAAGGCTCTTTCTTGCACTCCACGACAGCACACCAATGACATCAAGAGCAGAAGGCACTTCCACTGACTAATTTTATATCAGTCCTCTTTCCCGACTCCATCCCAATATATATCACATTCCTAGCTGCTCTGGAGCACCTCTTAGTATTGAGTTCAAAGGCCATGAGTTCAAGGGCCATGGGCTGTGTGAAAGACAGCTACATGTTCTCCTTTGGACCAGGGTGGGAGAAATTTTACCTGGCCTCCTGGGGTACCTCTCCAATTTCTAAACTGAACTGGCCTGTCACTAAAAATCAATCTGCTCCCCCAAATCCCTTGCTCCACGTGTATAGAAATACACAGCAATTGGGCATGATTGCTCCATGCCTCGCAGTTCACGGAAACACCAAGAAGTGAGAAGCCCATGAAGAGTCTCTGCTTGGACCTTGGTGAACTGGACAGGGAGGCATCCTGGTTTGCATCTGGTCCATGGTTCAGAGATTCTCCATCTTTTCCATAGGACAAGGGGTATAGCTTTATGGCAGCAAAGATGATCTGAATGCAGAAGATTCCCAGTTCAGTTCCCAGTGTTAGTGAAATAAAGGAACTTCCTTCAGGTTTCAAAGTCGGCAGGGCCACAACTGGGGGGGGGGGGGCAGGCAGGGCATGCGCCCCGGGTGCCGCACTAGGGGATGTGCCAAAATGATGCCCAGGGGGCGCCAAAATGTGGAACATTCTGCCCCCGGAGATAAGACAGTCCTCCTCGCTCCTGGACTTCTGGAAACAACTCAAGACCTGGTTTTGTCAACTTGCCTGGGGCGGGAAGAGGAGTGTACACTCCTGGAGATGGCTAGCACCTTAGGGTGGCCTCAGAGCGCCCTTTTTCCTCGGTTTTAAGAAAATTCTGCCACTTGGATTTTATTATATTTATGTATAAGTTTTATTGAATGTTATTTTTACTTATTTATGGCTGCATTTAAATTAATTATATTTTATTGTGAACCACCCAGAGTCCCCCTTGGGGGAGTGGGCGGTGATAAATCAAATAAATAAATAAAATAAAATGACAAAATAACCCATGGGGTGGCGCGGAATCCATGTTTGCCCCAGGTGACACAGACCCTAGTTCCATACCTGAAAGTTGGCACTAGTGACCTTGTTGATGTAGTGTGCACTCTTCCCAATCATTCACACTCTTGTTTTCCCCAGGCTAGAGCACTATATAGCTCTCAGTGTGGAGTTGCTCTTGAAAACTGGTTCCTTGCTCCAGTTGGCTTAGAGTACAACTGCAAAGGGTTTCGATCTTATGGAGCAAGGTGACACCAGTAGCACCCTTTTTCAAGATGGTTCTAGGCTCCATTGAGTGGGCTGCTGCATTCACACTTCAAATATCCTAGACATCACCTCCCACCATATAGATCTGCCCCCCAGCTGTCCTTTCAATTCTCTCCTTAAAGATCTAACAAGAGGACCTTTTCAACCGTGGCCAAGGATATGGAATGGCCTAGATTTTTAGAGAGCTTTACTTGGCCACCCTGCCATCAGTTTTGAGAGGAGCCATTTACCGAAGTAGGCTTTTTCTGAACAGTGTCTACAGGATGGGCGCTGGGAGAGGAGCACAAATTGATGTTGTCTCTTCATTTGGCTGCTCTTTTAAGTCTGTTCTATTTCTTTTCTGTTGTGAATGTTCCATTTTTCCCCCCCTGTGGAATTTCTACCTGCTCTGAAATTATTAAACTTAAAGAGCCCCTGTTTTTTTAAAAAAAAATTAAAAAGGAGTGGCAACCCTTTGCTGCTGCCACTGCTTTGGATTATGGTTTCATAATGTGAATAGTTTATGTTAAAAGACCCGTGGCTCCATGTGAGCCTCTCCAGCTAAAGAGTCCTTTTGTGGAATTAACAGCTGGAAACTGAGCGCCAAACTGAGTTAAAAGAAGTCTTGGCTTTTATTTTACTTTTGTCCTTTTGAGGGTGAACCACTACCTTGCAGGCCCAGTCTGAATTGTTATTAAGCTCATGAAATGAAAGGAAGGAAGCTTCCAGTGCTCTCAAATGCTTAGCACTCATGTCTCCCCAGTTTCTGGAGGGGACAGTTTGTTAGCCTCTTGCAGAAAACAGAGCAGGAGAGTCCAGTGTGTAGTTTAAAAACAAGTAAGTTTCCTTGCTTTGTGAATAGTCGGGCTCTGGAGTCTCTATGCCAGGAGTGGGCAGCCTGGGGCCCAGCAGATATGTTGGACAGCAACATAATATCTCGCTATTAGCCAGGATGGCTGTGGCTTATGAGAGATGTATGTAGTACAACACATCTGGAAAGCGCAAAATTGTGTTTGCGGCTACTACTCTAGCGTATTATTCATCAGTGTTCATTAGACCTTGCAAAGCAATGCTAAACAGTGAAGCCTTAATTTAATGAAGAAATGGAGGAAAGAGGTGTCCATTAAAGCTGAATGTCCATTAAATGTTGCATGGGATTTTTTGAGCCCTCCCAGAATGTCTTTTGAATATTTGCATTCAGGGGGGTAGAATTGGATTGAAGCCATAGTATTGAGGTGGAGAGGATTAACCTTCCCCTTTTAGCATCACAACCTTAAGCTTTAAAGTGGAATGTGTAATTTCTGGTCCAGGGTCTCCCAAAACATTGGGTTTGTCTTCTAGCATCCTTTCAGAAGTTACCCCGTCCGCATGTGTGTATGTCAAAAATATCAAGATGGTGGATGTTTCTTTGAGGAGTAAGTCACAGCAATAAAGCCTTATTAGGTAAGCACCTGCAAACTTTAAAAGGTCAGGCAGGACGTGATCCAGGCTGAAGAGTATAATAGAACCTGCCTGCCCCCTTCCTTCTTCTGCTTCAACACCTGCTTGCTTCTACTCCTGCTTGCTTACTACTTCTCCTTTCTGGTATGTGGATTTGTAACACTTCCAGGGATCTGGAAGAGAACTGTAAATAGTATCTGTTTGAATGAGTAACTAATACAATTGCAACTGATTTACTACAAATGACTGACATCATTTATTGGTCTCTAATGCTAATCGCTTTCTGATACTCTGTGTGTTGCATTTGATGACAAGTAAACAAGGCAAGTGAAGTGTTTTTCTTTTTGAAGCTGCCAGGAGGTTTCTAGCAGCTATCTGTTTGCAGAAAAGCTTTGCTGAGGAATTTACGAGGTGCTTTGTGAAGATAGAAGCCATGGCTGCTTATCAGTTCTTAGGAATGCTGCTCGAGCAATTGTCAGAAACTAACTACATAAACTGTAGTTTAAAAATGGAAATGTACCTTCGGACAGAAGATTTATGGGCTCCAATTGGTGAGCCAACTCCAGCAAATCCCAGCAATACGTGGCTTAAGCTGGATGAACGTGCCAGAGCATCCATTATTTTGGGAGTTGAAGACAGTCAGTTAGTGAATGTGCATAGTTTGCAGTCTGCAAAACAACTGTGGGAAGCACTGAGTGATTTGCATATAAAAGCAACAGCAGGAAGTAAAGTCTTCCTGACTAGAAAACTTTACAAAGCCTATCTGTCAGAAGAGGGCAGTCTGCCTGAACATTTATACTCCATACAGCAGCTGTTCGTAGAATTGCAAGAGAGAGGTATGGGGTTTACACCTCTAACAAAAGCATACATTATTTTATCTCTGAATGAAATGTGGGATCCATTAATTTGCACCCTGGAAGCAATGCCCAAGGCTGAACTTACTCCTTCGTATGTTTCTGGATGGCTGCTTACTGAATGGGAGAAACAACAAGAACAGCACTCGGCTCCACCCATTTCTTCTGATAAGCTACAGCGTGGAAAAGTGGGAGGAGGGAAGAGCAATCAGGCTGAGGCAACAGCTCAAGCTAGCCGCCAATGTTTTAATTGTGGCTCAGCTGGACATTTACAGAAAAACTGTAATTTATTGCCCAAAGAGCAAAAGACAGGAAAAAAGAACAGAAAGGCAACACAAAAGAAGGCTCTGCAAACAACACATATTGCACAAGTTCATGAAAAATATGATTCTGATTTCTGGGTGTTAGATTCTGGTGCTAATTGCCATTTATCAAATTGTAAAAGTTTGTTTGTTTTATTGTCTAAAACTAATAGACAAAGTGTTTCTATGGCTGATGGGTCTACAATAGAAATCATGGGTCAAGGTGACATGTATCTATCTTGTTTGGGAGAAACTGTTTAAAATGTTCTGTTTGTTCCTAAATTACAGACAAACCTTTTATCTGTAGCCAAATTAGTAGCAGCTGGATATGTCATAACATTTAAGAAAGATGGTTGTGAGATATGTAAGAATGGTAAGTTTTGTGCAACTTGTGTACAAAGAGATTCATTGTACATAGTACAGAATGCTAAAAGCCAAGCTGCAAAGGCTGTAATTGGCAACATCTCAATTCATGATCAGTGCATACACTTGATGCACAGGAGATTTGGTCATGCAAATTTCAGATACATAGCACAATTGCCACAGTTATGTGCTGACCTGAAGTTGAAACCTTGTGATAAATATCTAGACTGTGTAGTTTGCAAGGAATGTAAAACACAGATGGCTCCTGTGAGTAAGCACAGAGACAGAGTTACAACTAGACCTCTTGAAATTGTTCATTCTGACATTATTGGTCCTTTTGCTCCAAGTTAGGGACAAGCAAGATTCATAATGACCGTAATTGATGATTTTTCAAGATATACATTTATCTATCTGTTGAAACATAAAGATGAGGCATTTGATAAATTTAAGAGTTTTGTAACATGGGCAAATGGAAAATTTCCAAAACCTGTGTCTGCCCTACAATGTGATCGTGGAGGGGAATTTCTTTCTAACACTTTTAGAAAATTCCTAACAGAGAAGGAGATAGAACAAATTCTTTCTAACCCTTACACTCCACAGCAAAATGGAGTTGCTGAAAGGAAAGGTAGAATGCTTCAAGAAGCTATGATGTGCTTGCTTAAAGATGCAAAATTACCTTTTAAGTTTTGGGGTGAAGCTGTCAGATTTCTCGTGTGAAATTGCAAATCACTTTCTGTACAAACCAAGCTTTCCCATAGCGTTGAGTGTCCTTCTCCATATCTCCATAGATAGGAAAGTGCAGGTGGCCAGCCAAGGTACCATGTGATGTATTGTTTACATCTAGTCCTAAATGTTTGCATGGGAACCATTCCTCCTTGCTCTGGAGAGCAGAGGGAGAGGGAGATCACATGCTTGCTCACATGCAACACTGCCACCCATTGACAGGTTATAGTATGTGCTATGGCCTATGAGCTGTCAGCCATTGACACTGACATTAGTTCTGTCAGCCAATCAGATAGCTGGAACAAGTGTATATCTCAGCTGTGAACCATGGTTCCTTGCTTCTTGACTTCTGCTGTCTCTTAGCCAGGTCTTCATGTGTGTTCTGCTCCTGACTGGGAAGTTTGTAGCTATGCCTGGCTATGTGAGTGATTGCCATGGCGTGAGCTCCTTTCCTGTCTTTGCAGTGGAAGCACTGGAGAAGATGTACTCTGCTTTGTCTGTACCTTTTTGCAACGCTGTAACTATATATACAACTTTGCTTTTATTTATAGTAAAGCCATTTTAGCTTTGAAAAGCTCCACTCTGTGTGTGATTACTCTGCGCCTTGATTTTTCCCTATGAGCCAGCATTTATCCAACAGAAGCAGTATCAACTGCCTGTTATGTTCAGAACAGACTGTTTAATTGTGTGATTGAGGATACTCCATTTCATTTGTTTTATGGTGTGAAACTAAAAGTGAACCATCTCAGAGTTTTTGGCAGTGCAGCATGGGTTCATGTGCCAAAACAACAGAGGAAAAAAGGAGGTTCCAAAACAAATAAAGCAATTTTTGTTGGGTATGAACAAAGCCAAAGAAGCTACAAGTTCATATTAGACAATAAATTAATAATTAGCAAAAGTGCTTCATTTGCAGAACAAAACTGGAAAAAAATAAATTCCAGTTTGCAAGTTGATTTGAAACCAGGGCAAAGGCAAGAATTTGCTGATAGAATTTCGCAAGATTCTTCGCCAAATGAGTTCATTAAACAAGAGGAGCAAGCTATAAATCTGTCTGATGAGACAGATGCTACTCAGGAAAGCGAGAGAAGACAGAATATTAAGCCTGTTAGTCCTGTAATACCTCACAGATCACAGAGGAGTAATAAAGGAATTCCTCCTCAACGTTTTGAGGTGGATATGGTTAAAGCCTTCCATGTTTACTCTGAACCAGAGTCTTTACAGCAAATAAATGATATGCCACCTGAGATTGCAAAATGCTGGTATGATGCAATGCAACAGGAATTAGATTCCTTGAAAGAAAATAAAAATTGGAAATTAGTTAATCTACCTCCCAATGAACATTGTCTGGCTTGTAGATGGGTCTTCAAACTAAAAAAGGATGCTAGTGGGAAAATTCAAAAATGCAAAGCAAGGTTAGTTGCTAAAGGATTTTTTCAAAGAAAACAATTAGACTTTGACAAAACTTTTGCACCTGTTACAAAGGGTGAATCAATCAGATTGTTGCTGAAAGTTGCTGCACTAAAAGCGATGTCAGTTTATCATTATGATATTCAAACTGCATTTTTGTATGGTGAGTTAGACCAGAAATTGTACATGCAACAACCACCTCATTTTGAACAAGGTAAAAATTTGGTGTGTGAACTACAAAACTTAATTTATGGTTTGAAGCAAGCAGCATGCTGCTGGAACCTAAAATTAGATTAAACACTGCAAAGTTTTGGTTTTGAAAAAGGGAAGGCAGATCCATGTGTTTATGTTAAGAAAGACAAACAAAGTTTTATGTATTTGTGTTTATATGTTGATGATTTACTGTTACTTACTTCATCAGTAACAGCGTTCCACGCATGTCATGCTGGCCACATGACCGTGGAAGCGTCTTCGGACAACGCTGGCTCTTCGGCTAACAAACGGAAATGAGCACCGGCACCTAGAGTCGGACATGACTGCACAAATGTGCGGGGGGAACCTTTACCTTTACCTTACTTCATCAGACAAACAGTGACATGATTTTGAACCTTACCTGAAGGACAATTTTACGTTAAAGAATCTTGGCATAGTAACAAATTACTTAGGCTTGGAAATATACAGAGAAAAAGATGGTAGTTTCCTGGTAAGCCAAAGTAATAAGATCAAAAGGCTCCTAGAGGAATTTAACATGCAGGAATGTAAATCAGTCTTAACCCCTATGCTTCCTGAATTCCAGAAGGAGGTGGGAGAACTTGAGTTATCTGAGGCAGATGGGTTTAGATCTGTGATTGGAAGTTTATTGTACATTGCAAATCATTCTCGTCCAGATATTTCTAATGCTGTTTCAATTTTAAGCAGACAAGTAGAAAAGCCAACTTCTACTGGGAAAGCAGCATTGAAAAGACTGTTTAGATATTTGCAAGGCACAAAGGATTACTGTCTGAGGCTTTCTGCTTCTGGGACAGAAGAATTAGAAAAATTACAGGCATATGCTGATTCAGACTGGGGATCAGACCTCAGTGATCGTAAGTCAACTTCTGGAGCTATAATACAGTATGCTGGCTCAACAATTGCCTGGCATTCTAAGTAACAGTAGGCTGACCATACGTCCCGTTTTGAACGGGACAGTCCCGTTATTTAAGCATTTTTCAACCGTCCCGTCGTTTTGATCAAAATCTCAATTTTGTCCCTTTTTTAAACCCGGCGGGAAGGAGGACAGGAAGACAGGAAGGAGGACTGGAGCCGGACATGCCATTGGAGGCAGCCCGGAAGAGGCCCTATCGGCGCGGCAACTGGAAACCCAGTTGCCACGTGCGAGCCCAGCAGCAGACACAGCACCACAGTCCACCCGGTTCCTGCCTCCTTACCTGATCCTACCCGTGAGCAGACGAGGCGGAGAGGCGAAGGGAAGACCAGGGAAGACGCCCCCCCCGCACGCGCCAAAAGGAGGAGGGGGAGGGGGACGGACCAGGTCTCCCCACTCCCCCTCGCGGTTGGAGCATCTCCATGGCGGGCACTAGCCATGCCTGAGTGGGACCCGCACCTGGACTGAGGGACGCACATTGGGCACTTCCCACCGCCTGCATTATTGTTCTGGACTGCCTTCTTTTTCCTTTGCTTTTTTCAATTCCCCTCATCGCCCGCCCTCCTTCCGCCCCCTCTCCTCCTTCCCAACTTAAAGTGAGCGGTTGGGTGGTTGTGGCAAGAAAGAGGCGCCCGTTTCCTTCCTCGCTGAGGAAGTGGCGGTGGTGGCGGCGGCGGCGGCAGCGGCAGCGGCAAGTTTGGCGAAAGCGAATGGTGGGGAGAGGCGAAGGAGAAGAAAGGCAGTGATCCTCAGAAGCCCCCAAGCAGGGCCAGGGGGAGCCTCGGAGAGGGGAGGGGAGGGGGAGGAGTGTGGCGGAGGACAGCGTGTTTGTTTTCGGAAGGTGTGCGGAGTGTAAGGAAGAAGCGGCCACTCTTGCTCACCCACGCGTGCGCACACATCGCTTTCCTCCCTGTGTACGTGCGCGCTCACTCCGAGTAATCGCCCTTCAAGGCCAAATGCAATCTGGTCAACCACATCCACGTACACATACGCGTCGGGGCGGTGGTGAGCCTCCGTCCTCTGCAGGAGCCAGCCGTGCTGGGGGGCTTCAGCCGCACCATGCCACCCCTTGCCACCCGCCGGGCTGCGTGAGCTCCTGGTGGGCGGCAAGGGGCAGAGTGGTGTGGCTGAAGCCCAACAGCTTGCCCAGCTCCTGATTCTCCTGTGCGGCGGCGGCAGCAGTAGCAACTCTCCTCCCTCCCTCGGCCAAGTCTGAGGAGGCTGGGGCAGTGGTGGGCTTGTGTCCTCGGCAGGAGCTGGCCACGCTGGGGGGCTTCAGCCGCACCATGCCGCCCCTTGCCGCCCGCCGGGCTACGGGAGCTCCCGCAGCCTGGCAGGCGGCAAGGGGAGGAGTGGTGTGGCTGAAGTCCCCTAGCTCGGCCAGCTCCTGTTTCTACTGTGCGGTGGCGGTGGCGGCAGCAGCAGCAGCGACTCTCCTTCCTCCCTCAGCCAAGCCTCTCCTTCCTCCCTCGGCCAAGCCCGAGGGGGATGGGGCAGTGGTGGGCCTCCATCCCCGCCCCTTGTCCCCCGGCTGATGACAGTGCTGTGTGCACAGTGTGTGCTCCGGCCTTCCCCAAACACATCAGCTCTGCCGCACCATTTACTGCCAGAAGGAAAACAAAACCTTTAAAAATCGAAAAAAATATTAAAATCCGAGCCAATCGTGCTGATGGGGGTGGGGTTTGCAGGCGGGAGCCAATCGTGTGGGGCGGGGGTGGGGTTTGCAGGCGGGAGCCAATTGCGTGGACTGGGGGCGGGGTTTGGAGGCCGGCATGGTGGCATAAGACCCTGTCCCGTTTTGCCATCCCCAAAGTCCCGTTTTCGTCTGAAGGAAATATGGTCAGCCTAAGTAACAGACACTTGTTGCTCTTTCTACAGCAGAAGCAGAATTTTATGGCCTGGCACAAATCTGTAACGACATTGTATGGTTTAAACAATTGTTAAAAGATATACTGTAGGCATGGAATTGCACCAAACTGTAACTGTTTTTGAAGATAATCAGGCTTGCATTCATATGGCTCAGTCTGAGAGTTGTAGGAACAGAACTAAGCATATTGACATACAATACTATCATGCCAAGGATTTAATAGCCAATGGTGAAATCGTGTTGAAGTACTGTGATTCAAAAGACATGATTGCTGATTTTCTAACAAAGCCCCTTGCTGCAGTAAAACACAAGGAGTTAACTGAAAAAATTGGTTTGCGACTTACACCTCTAGCATAATAAGAGGAGTGTTGGTGTATTATTCTTTGAGGAGTAAGTCACAGCAATAAAGCCTTATTAGGTAAGCACCTGCAAACTTTAAAAGGTCAGGCAGCACATGATCCAGGCTGAAGAGAATAAAAGAACCTGCCTGCCTGCCCCGCTTACTTCCTTCCTTCTTCTGCTTCAACGCCTGCTTGCTTCTACTCCTGCTTGCTTACTACTTCTCCTGCTTGCTTACTACTTCTCCTTTCTGGTATGTGGATTTGTAACACTTCCAGGGATCTGGAAGAGAACTGTAAATAGTATCTGTTTGAATGAGTAACTAATACAACTGCAACTGATTTACTAGAAATGACTGGCATCATTTATTGGTCTCTAATGCTAATCGCTTTCTGATACTCTGCATGTGCAAGAAAACACACACACCAACAGTGGCCACAACCACATGACCAAAGCCCCATCCCTTTTTTGCACAGTGTTGTCTCACCCTTTTACATAAAAGAGGCAGAGCTTTGGTTGTTGACTTTTTTGAACCCCTTGCAGATATCTCTGCCCTGAGATATATTTTTAATTATGACAAAAATTATTAAATAAGTGGAAAAATTTGTATTACCTGTACTTCACTCATTTAATTGAGATGTAATTACATTTAATAATTAAAATAGCATGGGTTTTTAATCATATCTCTGCTTGCTTCTTTGTCCTGCCATGGCCTTGCACACCAAAACCCGAGGATAGCCCTCAATCTGAAAAACATTGAACACCATCTGTGTTTTAAAGTTTTAAACCAGGATTGGTAACCTGTGCCACTCCTGTATCTTGAAATGTTGCCTGTATCTTTATGCAACTTACTGAGCACCTTTCTGCCCATCTGACACTTCCAGCAAATGCCCCCATTGGCCATGGTGGTTAGGACTGCCAGGAATTGGCAATGTTTGGAGAGCTACAGGCTCTTAAATGAGTTTCGGATGTGCGGGCATCTGCAAAGCGGGCAGGGGGGGCAAATGATGGCATGTGCATCATGATGCCCTAGTGCAAATTATATAGCTGATGTACTTGCCTCAGACATTATGACATGACTTGCAAATTATGCACTCACACCCATTGCAAGATGACATCATGACATCATTTGGACATCATCATGGCTTTTAATGGATGCCCGTGGCCAAATTACTTGGGCCACCACTTCCCCCATTCCAGTTTGCTCATACTTTAAGGCCTACAACAAAGTCCCTTTCTTTGCCCACCTCTGAGGGAATGTGAGGGAGAAGGCCTTTTCTGCATGGCCAGAGAAAGTCATCACAGTTTAATGGCCCTAGAACAGTTTCTGCTGTTCTACCTTCTATGAAGAGACATTTCTTTTATCATTACTCTTGTGTTTTATTATTTGTATCATCCTAACATTATTGAAAGGATTAAAACTATGACAAAGAAATCAATAAATGTGCCTGTTACCCGGTTTTGGCAGGATTTGCACACCCTGAGGTGTGGTCTCAAGGTATTTTAAAGAAAAACATATAAAAACATGCACAAAGGTACCATAGACTGAGACAGGTTTCCACATACGTAGCTATTTTCAAGTCTGTATTTCTAGCACCTTAGAAAGACTCACATGTGTTCACTGTTCCATTCTTGTGCTGTTAAAAAAAAGGAGATTCCTTCTGATCAAGGTGCAACCCTTATTAGGTTGTGCCTCTCCAGTGGCATCAGACTGAATTGTCCAGTGCCTCTTTATATGAACGGGGCTGGTTAGTTTTGGCCTCCTTTTCATTTCAGGGCTCGTTCCCCTTCCACCACAATACCACTTTCCTAGGATTTTCCTGGCATTTCCATCATTATCTAACTGCCAGCTGTTTTCAGCGCTTCGGCGGCTTTAAGCTCATTATTTTCTCTCTCTAGTCAATGGAAGAAGGATCCTTCGGCAACATGCAGTAAGTCAACATGAAGGGTGTGTGTGTGTGTGTGTTTTCTCCATCTTCCTTCTCCTGAAAGCAATGTTTCTGCCCCTACTGCAGCATCTAATGAGCAGCAAATATGCGTGGAGTTAAAAATAACAAGTTTTATTCAACTTAAAATAGTAAGTAACTCCCGACATAAACGTGTGCACAGTTACTTTTCCCCTTGGTGGATCAGCGGTTAAGCAAGAGAACGGGTCTGGTGTCTCAAATATTTTTCTGTGAAGGTAGCTGGCGCCAGGCCTTTGATGGCAGAGCAAAGGCTGAGACACAAAAGGCTGGACTGGGGTGAAGCATTTCTTTTGTCTTCCCATTTATTTTTTCCACGTGCCGTTTAATCAACAGTGAAATGGGACTGAGGAAAGGCGAGTTCGAGAGACTGACTCAAGCAATCTCTACTCTTTTATTTCCGGTCTGTTGATTGAACTTCAGCACCCTGGAACAAGCCTCCTGGTTCTGAAAAATGGCAGATAGGGCGGACTGACAGAAAAATCTGCCTGGCTGGAAGGTTTACGCTTCCTTGGCAGTGGCTGCGTTTATGGCCGGAGATGAAAAGGATGGTTTTGCATATTCTAACTTGCTCTGTATTAAGAATATGACCTGGACAGACCTTCTTGGCCTAGGTTTCAGCAAGATGGCTGCAACAAGTAGAGGCATCATTTCCGATTTTAGGAGAAAGCAGGGAAATGGACTTGTGTCAAGAGAGCATCGTTCTCAGCAAGGTTTAAGTAGCTGCCTATGGTTCTACTGGAGTATACTGTATATTTCAATGAGGTGAGAAGGAATGTGTTCCAACTCAGTGGATATGGTTACTATTTATTTATTTATTTATTTATTTATTTATTTATTTATTTATTTAAATTTGTATTACCGCCCATCTCCTCCAACCAGGGAACTCTGGGCGGTTTTTAGTACTTCATACTATTTTTGTGCCAGAGTTATTGGCAAATATGGAACAGTCATTTTGTTTTTAACCAGAGGGACGTTTACCTTTCCCATGTGTCCATATAATTGTTTATAATGCAGGCCACTCTGACCCTGTTCAGAGATCATATCAACCCTCTAGGAAACTACTTTGTTGGCTCCAGCAAACTAGTTTATCAAGGAGTTACCTGCAGGGCTTGAGAAGAGACTTCCTAGTTGGGTATATCATACTTTCCTTGGGTCAAACGAAGAAACATACCAACAATAGCAATCTATAATTCCCAAAGTAGGACCAGACTTCAGGGCTTGGAATTGAAATTTCTGATGAAAGGCTGTATGTACATCTGTGTCTAGTTTTGAGATTCACCCATGAATCACCTGAATACCAAGGAAACTCCATTTTGTCTGGTAGAATATAATAAATATGTCCTTAGAGGGCTTAGCGTTGCTTTCAACAGTCCTACTAACAGACTGATAGAAAATGACAGAGTTATCTCAATTGCTTTTCCTCAGCTTTAAAGGTCCAAAGATAAAGCTGGAGAAGACAGGAGAGCAGCCAGAAGAATGGCTCCTGCACCTGGCAAGGCAGGTGCTTACTCTGGAAAACGCTTTCAGTCAGGCTAATTGAAGCTGGCTGTTCTTAGGCAGGAGAAGAGGGTTTGGAGCCATCTTGTGACTAAGGCGGCTAAGGCTGACAATGATTGGGAAGAGTGGGCCACTTTCAAAACTGATAGTGAACCTATTGGCTCTTGGGATTTTATTTGTTGTGACTGTGCCAGTTAAACCAAATTAAGAAGACTGGGCTCCATCTTGAAGGGACCACTGAGACGATGCATGTGTTCAGAGGAATGCTTTACTGCAGTGGAAATTTTGGTGAGGCAGCTTCACGAAGTGCTTTCAAACCCAGGAGTGGAGTGGACTTCACTGGAGAAAATGGGCTTTTGCCAATTTGGAGGACATGTGCAGAAGCCAATGTCCAATTAAAGGAAGCACTAGAAAAGCTGTTTTGTATTAACTGAAACACCTGAGTGAAGAAAAGTATGCCAGCTTTGAGCCTTGACAAGATGGAGCACGTCACCTCTTCAGCACAAAGCACCTCACTGAGGTGAACTGCCCCCACCTTGCTTAGCTCCAGTTATCACTGCTGTTGTTATGACGTTGTAGAACCAGAAAACTATTCTTTGACTCCATAGCAGTAAAAAAAATCCTTTTTACAGAAGCAGAGCAGGAGACCCACTGCTCCCTCCCATTCCACGGCCTTGCTACGTCAGCAGGCCGTGTGACTGAAGATAAACATAGAAGTTTCACAGCTTGCTCCAGCACATTGCCCAGCATAAAGAAATGTCCTGTCATCTTGAGCAAGTCTCCTGTCCTGTCAGTGTAAATGTAATTGAAGCAATGACAGCATTTTTCGACATCAACCTTAATAGATAACAGCTCAGGCTTTTAATAAACGTGAACAAATGCTCTTTGGTTATTAAAGGCAGAGAAATGATTGAACTTATGACAACTATTTAAGCTTGATGATTAAAGAAGGTGAATAAAAGACAAAAGTTTACATCCCATAAGTTGAACAGCCCCAGGGCTTCAGAGGGCATTAAATTGTTCCCTGTGGAAATTGAGAAGCAATATCTCCCCTTGGGGTTAAATGCCGCAAGTCTAGCCAGCAACATTTATGAATGATTTCCACTTATCTCCAATACATCAAGAATAAAGATAGTTGCTATATGGGAGATGGGTCAGTTGCCCATCCGCCTATGTTAGCACATCTCCTCCCCCCCCGCCCCCTTATCTTGCAGGAAGGGGGCAAAGGCCAGTTATTTCATTCAAAGGTAACGCTTAAAAAGATGCATCAGGAGCCTTTTAACATATGCTCTGATCTTCAACTCACACTCATTACTGGGGAGTTGGAAGAAAAGCACTACAGTAAGTCTTTCGAGAGAATGATGAGCTTTTCGCTTGCATTTCAACCCGCAGAAAATAGCACCAGAGATGGTGATAAAAAAAGGAAGGCATGTATTAGAGTAATCATTAGTCAGAAATGAAAGAATTAAGGGCTTAAAATAGAAATGATTCCACTTACGCATGTGATGGAATGCTCCCTTGGATCTAATGGACATCTATGCCTTTTTTTAAAAAACCACGAACGGCTGCTTTAAAAAGAAAAATTAAAAAGGGTTGTGTTTGGAAGTAGCAACATAAACTCCAACACTTTTAAGTACTGCTGATTTTATTGCAAGATCGTTAAAACTGTGCTCTATAAGCTACTCTTCTGCAGATCAGTGGGAATAAGCTGACGGGGCCATCATCCTTCCAGCATGCATAAGATTGCATGAAGCCAACATGCACCTAACAAAGGAGAGCTATAATTAGGTCTCGCAGTGTGTCTTTTCCTTTGGCCAAAAGCAGCTGCCGAAGCCTCACTTGGGATTAGGTTCACATTATGGGGAGAGAAATGGCCTTTTCCTCTAGGATTATCTTGACTCAGAATAGGCACAAGTAACTCTTGACTTTCCTTCTCCATATGGCAAGGAGCCAGCTTGGCTTCCAGCAGCACGGATAATGACAACTGTATATGGACTGCTTTTATAGAATAATTCTTGCTAGCAGGGAGACAGTGAGTAATAGAAGCACATTTTAATACTGAGGATAAGAAGTGGTGGTGAGAAAAGGAACGAGAATTTATAGACTCTCCTATTAGTTATGTCACTATATGTAAGGCCGAAATCTTGCCAAGAAAACTGCAGGGACTTGTCCAGGCAGTCATCAGGAGTCCAGGAGTCAACACTGACTTGAAGGCATAAAAAAAAAACCCATATAAGGTAGTAGAGATACTTCAAAATGCCCACACTTGTATGTATAGAGTTTAAAGTAGAAAATAGGGCTTCAGGAAGTGTTCAGTGTCCCAAACAAGGCCTCTTTTCCCTCTTTTGCAGCTTGGAAAAAGGAAAGGAAAGGGGGGAAAAATAAACATTCTGATGATAAATCTCTTTGGGCCTGAGTAACTTGACCAAACAGCATGCAACATAGAATTGGACTATTTAATTATCCCTTTTAGTACCTATTTTAACATGCTTCAAAGCAGTCCCATGGATATCAGCAGGATTTCAGACAGCTGCACCTTCAACAAGTCTATTCTAAGCATGACTAAGACTGGATCTGGACCTACCATCAGTACCCACCCCCTGCCCCCGGTCACATTTTTAATTTGAAAGGTTGTATCCCATGGATCCAGCTAAATTGAGATGCTTTCAAAAGGCATGTGGAAATAGAGATGTGAAGTGGAGAGAAAAGCAGCTCATGAGGTTTCCACAGAAGCTTCCTGAATCTTTAAATCATGCACAGATCTACCCATCAGAGTGTGGTAGAGCCTCCAGAGGGATTATTGCAGAAACCCTGTAAATCAGAGGGAGCCCATTGCCTCCCCACAGTCCTGTTAGCATCTCTTATTTTCCATTATAGAAGTAGGCAAGTACTGTAGCCTCCTGTCAGACTCACAGCGAGGGCTGTCTGGAGCATAAAATACGTAGAGGAAGGAGTCTACGCAGTGTGAGATGTTTGATGAGAGGCTGGTCAGAGCCTGCTGGTGTGTATGCCCAGATAGATGGAGATGAAGGGCCTGGCCAAGATAGTGACTTGCTAATCAACAGTATTGATTTAAGCAACTTCTTGTGCCCTGCCAAAGCTTTGGGCCATAAAAGTGCAGCCATCTGAAATCTTGCTGGATCTGTTAATTTAGCTTGACAAACTCTCATGAAAGATGCCAGAGTTGAAAAATTGGGGGAAGGAGTTCTATTCCTATCCACTCTTCTCTTTTGCAAACACCTCCCACCAAAATAACGCAACTAGAGGTGGTAGGTCAACAAAAACCTGGATAACCACCGGATGACAGCAAAGAGCTACAAAATAACCCCTTGCTTCCATTTAGTTGTTGTCTGGATTTTTGTAGCCCAGTATATGGTGGGACTTCACCATTTAGTAGAATGTCACTCAGATCCAAGCACTGGGTTTGTAAGATGCTGTTATCAGCAAACAGTATATTCCATAGTATAGTAGGATTCTCAATCTATACAGCCATCCTAGAGAAACATAACACAGCTGTTTTGCTTTGCAACTAAAAGACTGATAGGATGTACGCTGGCTTATAGGGAAAAATCAAGGCTTGAGAGTAAACAGACAGAGTGCAGCTTGTAAAAGCTATAAAATCTTTACTTGTGATAAAAGCAAAGTTGAATATACATGGTACAGCATTGCAAAAGGAAAAACAAACTTACAAGCAGAGTTTTGTGTATTGTTTCCATTGACAGACATGAAGGGGCTCATGCCATGGCCCACACACACAGCCAGGCATAGCTACGCACTTCCCAGCAATGTTGGAACCCTTCTTCCAAAGCTAAGGAGGTAGGATGTCCTCTCATCTGGCTGGATAACACTATGACCCATTTGGAAAGCATATAGAACAGCATGCACTTACATAACCCCTTTCTTTAAAAAAAAGAAAAGTAAACAAGCTCTCTGGTGATTTGGTTTGATTTTCTAAACCGTGGTGCTGCCTTAGAAGCTCACCATCCAAACTTGTTTTCCTTCTAAATCTTCTGCTCTGCATCATGAGCTTTCAAATGGCTTACGTTAGAGGCTGAGCTGAAGCATTTGATCCTAAAGATCCAGAAGGAAATCAAGCAGACCAAGAATAACAGGCCTGCTTTATTTATTTATTTTATAAAAATATAGACATTTACATATAAGATAAAGAAATACAACTGGTGAACAGCTTTTCCATTTGTTGTTACCAGCATCTTGAAGGCCCAGTCAACAGAAACAGCTAGCCCACAGCAGCTGAAGCAGCAAACCAAAGACTCCAGCTTTATAAAACTAAGCGGATCCATGTTGGTTAATCCTGTCATACAATCCCTACTAATTTGTTAGCTGAGGCCACAGCAGACAGGAGGCTAACACTGCTTCCTACAGAAAGTGGTCGAGGTGGCACACAGTAATGCAGCTGGACGTCATTGATAAAGCTTCTGGTTCTGGACTTCTGACAGTTTATAAGGGGGCCATAGTTACCCTGTTTTACCCATAAGATTGCATCGTTTAGTGGCCTATGGGAAGATCGACGCAAATGTGAATCTTCTCAGATGCAAAGCACTGCTGTGTCTCAGAAGACTTCAACCCAAAGACTTGCCTCATCTTTCAAAGTGAATGGAGGTTGGAGATGCACCCAGTGGAGCAGAGAAAGCGTTGGGGGCCGTTGTGTTCCATCGCATGCATGTGTGGGGAGAAGAAGAATGTAAGAGCTGCTAAGAAGAGGGGACAGATAATGTCCTGCTGTTGAAATCCACTACAGAGGCTGTTGTCTCTCCGGAGATGCACATCATTGCTGCCCATAGTGTTCCACAGCGTCCCAGTGACTTGTTTTTCAATATTAAACCCAGTATAAACCAGTGTGCAATAAAAGAAAATCCTCTTAGTTGAAGGAAAAAAGCAAAAGGATGGGGGGAGAGAACACGTAAATAAAATGTTACCCCCATAAGGTTCAACAAATAGAACACCTCCAGAGATAAAAACAAGGCTCCTCTGATGAATCAGAGCAGCAGCTCAGTAGTAATAATAATAATACATACCTTCATTTAATTTGTTGCTTTGTGTTATGGAAAGTACTACTTCTTTACAGTGAAGTTCTCTCTCTTGATTTTTATTGTCATGGACAGATGGCTTCTCTCTGTCGATGGGGAGGCAATATTGTTCGGCGGCTTTGGATTTGTTTTTATTGTTAGATTACTAGCTTCTAGGATTTGTCCAGGATTTTGCTGTACTTAAGCTTTAATAGACTGGGATTTGGTTTATTGCTAGATTACTTTATTAGTTATTAGTCGACAGGCCTGAGACGACATTTGTGATTTGTCTCGATACAGCATCACAAAGAGCCATCGCAGCAAGAAAACCAGCAGGGATCTTTTTATCAAAACAGTGTTGCCAGAGACTATCTAGTACTTCCTGATATTTTAGCCCATTTCCCAGCTAATCATGCCCCCTGAAGCAAACTTACCAAATCCGTAAAACACATCAATACACAATAAAGTTTAAAGCAACAAGATACAACAGGGGCACGCTGATACAGAAAATGATGAGGACCACTAAACCATTTAAGCAATAAAGAAAGCACTTTATTACTTCGTCCTGCCGGGGACGTGGGGGAGCCTTTGCATTCAAGCCAAGGGGCTGCAGCCGCTTCAGGGGTGAAATTCCAGTTTCAAGAACCATCCCTCTTAGGAAGACGGCAGGCAGGTCATATAAATTTTAAAAATAAATAAATAAATAAATTTGATGGTTGGGAGTCTCTCTGAAAATGTCGCTCTGGAAAGGCATGATGTAAAAATGATAAAATCCCCCCCCCCCTTCAGCTATGAAAAAAATATGCCACAAAAAGGAAGCAAAGATGCTATCTCTGTGGTGAGCCCAGGGAAAGAATTCCCGTATGTGCATCTTATTGGATACATCATCCCCATCCACCAAATTGTTCTCTTTACAGTACAGAATAAAGGAGGGATCACCTGGTGTCCCACTTTCCATCTCTATCCTGCTGCTGTTATGTACATGAAAGGGTTAATGCTGGAACAGCTAAAGGCCACACCCTTTGGGACTGTCCCTGCTAATTACCCACCATATTGCTTCCATTGGGTCTGGACATTTCTGTACCTTCTGATAGATACAGATAGATAAAGAGATAATGTAAATTCTTACCTGGTGTTCATGTTTCTCTCCCTGTTTTTGCCTGCCTTTTGTCCCATTTTCGCCAGTTAACTATTTTTGATGTCTGCTGATGCTTAATAAATAAACATCAAACTATATATTATTTTGTTAGCTGATCTGAGTGGCATGTGTGGATATAGGGACTTACTGGGAATGTGCTGGCTGCAAACTAAATTGGAAATTACCCACAGCCAAGAAAACTGCAGGGACTTGTCAACACTGACTAGAAGGCACAAATAAAATAATAAATATAAAATAATATAAAATAAAATAAAATAAAATAAAATAAAATAAAATAAAATAAAATAAAATAATAAAATAATAAAATAAAATAAAAAAATAATAAAATAAAATAAAATAAAATAAAATAAAATAATAAAATAAAATAAAATAAATTAAATAATAAAATAAAATAAAATAAAATAAAATAATAAAATAAAATAAAATAATCCAAAACGTCTTAGTTCCAACAAAGCTCTGAATTAGAAAACCTACATCCACTTTTTCAGGAAGTAGGAATGTAAAAGAAGTCACTTATCTCTGCTGGCAAATCAGACTTTTTGTTTCCATTGTTGATACTGTAAATCAGTCTTCCCCCAACTTGGTGCAACTCCCAGAATCCTCAGCTTTTTGCCTGCATTTGCAGGGCATTCTGGGAGGTGGAGTAGTTCCAAATTGGAGAAGGCTGCAAAAGCACAGCTCATGTTATTTTCCTTCCATCTTAAACCTTTCCTGCCAATTGGTCACTGTGCTGGACACGGATAGCCCATCTTTTAAGAAGCCATCAGCAGCACTGCTGACTCTGATCAGAATGTTTCATATTTCATGAATTCTTCCTACACAACAAAGGAACTAAATTATGGAGGCTTTATATAAGACTGGGTTCCCTTTTGTGTCTTTCCTATCTCCTCCTCCTCCTCCTCCTCCTCATGATTATTATTATTATTATTATTATTAGGACACAAGAGTGGTTGAACAGGTCCATCCAGGGCTCAGCATCAAGGCTCAGCAGAGTCATTCAACATCCCAAAAGGCATAGAAGAATTAAAGGCAGCCTTTCTTGGGGCAGTGGCCCGTCTTGTGTTGAGAGCTTTCACAAAATGTTTGCCCTGCTTGTGGCTACCCATTCACCAAATAGGTGCCCTGGTGGACAGGATCAGTAACATCAATTCTGGTCCAACAGTTACCAGAAAAGAAAGTGATGAAGTTTTTCATTACCTGCCGCTGTATCCCAGTAGGTATTCTCTAGCACAGAGCTTTCCAAACTGTGTGTCGCGACACGTTAGTGTGTCGGCTGCAGTGTCTGGGTGTGTCGCGGCTGCTGCTGCCTCCGAGCCCTGCCAGGATTCCATGCAGGTCCTAGTGCCTGCCTTGTGCCCTGCTGTAAGAGTGTGTTACAAAATGATGCATGTCTAAAAAGTGTGTCACCAACATGAAAAGTTTGGAAAGCTCTGCTCTAGCCCCTCACCTTCCCTTTGTCTTTCAGGGGGAGGGCATAGGGGCAAACATCTAGACCAAGCGCTGGGTTGCAACCATCCCCCCTTTTTTTGCTTTTCTAAGAAGTGCTTTGGGGCTATGTGGGATCAAAAATGATGCTATAGCCTGGAGCTTTGTTTTGGTGGCATGCCACCTTTCAGAGGTTTAATAATTAATTAATTAACCATTTATCATTAATCAATTAATTAAAAATAAAGGAGGGGCAGGGACCTTGGCAGCCATCAAGAGAGTGTACCGATTGGCATCTTATGGCACTGATCTCCTAGAGGAGCACTCCCCAGTTCCCCAATCTATTGGGGTTACCACTCTCAAAATGGCCAGCTGTTCTAATGAAATAATTGGCTGACTGTGGATTTTCAGTTATGTAAGGAGGGAGTCTTTCTAGGGGGCAAAGTAGAAAAATTATGTGAGTAAATAACTTGGGGTTACCATGACTGTAAGGTCAACAGGATGATCATAAAAGAAAATGCTGAGCCTGGGGTAGGAAGAGGACCAAAGGAAGGGAAGTGTAACAAGCAGACGCCAAGGCTATCAAAAGAGAAGCTAATCCAAAACTGGGTGAGACAATCTTGTCTATCAGTGCTGGGGAACCTGTGAATGTCACTACTGAACTACAGCACTCATTTGCTTAACCACTGGCCATGCTGACTTGGGCTGCTGGGAGTTGTAGTTCATCTATTGGGACGTGGTCGCCCCACTCACCAGTTAGGTCTTTAGTAGATGTACCTCGTTGTACTGTAAGCCCCTTGTGTTGCATTTCACTGATGTGACATTTGTGCATATCAGTATTATTTACATATATTTCTCTTACTTCAGAGGGAAGGTCAGAGTCTTATGTGGCCTGAGTGGGTTGACAAGGTCATTTATTCCCCCTCCCCTGTACCACCCACTTCAGTAGCATCTGCCTTAATTGCTCAGAACATCCCCCTCCCTTGATTTTTCCCCTTTGCTCAATATGCATTTTGCAACCTCAATAGCTTAGTAGTTGTATTTGCACTCTTCTGTGGCAGGACGGGATTGCTTGGAAAACTAAGATTGCTGCTCAGAAACCTAACTGTGCCTTTATCTATATTTTAACTGTCACCGGTGAGGAGGACAAAACCCCCTACCTGTGTCGTTTCTAGCCCATTTATTGGTTTACAGCTCAGAAGTCCTAACAAGGAGTGTCACAAGTCCCCACGGTGTCCCTGAATGCCTTTTGCATTAGGATTTCCGATTTAGCTGAAAGATACATAAAAATCACATTCAGCCAGACGGCTCCCTACTGGCGATACATCTGAGAAGGCTCGGGAGCAGAAGGTCGGCGCTCAGCAACTTATGTTCACAAAAGGAACTGGAGAACCACCTGTTTCAGATGTCAGGATGCAAAAGATTCTCCAAAGCTTGGAGCTCTGGCCCTCGCCACGTCACTCGGAGGGATCCATCCTCTGCCTGTCCAATACTCTTCTTTTTCAAACTGCGTGCACACGTTCTGCTCACAGAGAGATTTCTCTACCCAGAGACAAGAAGGATATTTGGAGAGGCACAATATTGCTTGGACTGCCCTTATTCAAAAACCTTATTTATCCCAGGAGCCCTGCAGGAATTTGCAAGGAAGGGGGAAAAATGCACAAATCCTACCCAATAAAAAACAACGTAACAGCAGAATGCACATTTAATTTCCCAATTATTAAGTGCCATCACATCCAGGTGCACAACAACTGTTTTGGGGATGAGGCATCTCCCTTGGCCTGCTGGAAGCTATACTCCCAGAAGGGGAGTGGGGCCAGGACAAAACCTAAATTTGATTTGATTTAATTTTAAATGACACGTTATTAAACAAATTCAGTGAATTCAATTACTTCCCATGTATATAATTATTTCCCTTTCTTATTCCATTCAAAGTACTGAGGGGAGCCTGACTGCTTTCAAAAACTGAGGCAGAGTCAGGTCTGGAAGATTATGAGAAAATAGCACGGCTATAAGCTGGGACTAAGACTTGGAAGTTGAAAAACATCCTAGAGGTAGGCAGTGATAAGCTATTTCCATGTATTGCTGCCAAGAAAAAAAAATGGACATATCCGTGAAGTCAGCAGTTGGCAATTTTTTGGAAGGGGTGTGTGTCTGGAAGCTTAGACAAGGTTTCGAGGGCTACGTGTCATCCTGGGGTTTCAGGATGGGAATCTCTGCATCACACCATTAAATAATAATCCAGTTCTACCACAACCTTTCCATTTGATTCACCTCCATTGGGTGAAATACTGAGATTTGTAACCAGCTGGGTGACCTTCGGCCAGTCCCTCTCTCTCAGCCCTAGGAAGGAGGCAATGGCAAACCACTTCTGAAAAACCTTGCCAAGAAAACTGCAGGGACTTGTCCAGGCAGTCTCCAAGAATCGGACACGATTGAATGAATTAAAAAAAAGATTTAAATCAGTGATCTTAGCTTTTTGTTTTTAAGTGTCATCACAGTCTGAGATGAAAGAAGACAGTGATAGTCACGGGACTTTATAATGTAACGGGACAGGATTTCAATAGGGATTATTAGGGATGGCAGTGACCCGAAAGAATAAAGAAAACAAAATCAAGAAAATACATTCTCCCCCCCCCCCCATCTCTTTTTGCTATTGAAAGAATTCAAACTTTGAGGAAGATCAGAATAACAAGTCTTATGTTTTCCTCTTTCAATAAAATAAGTGGGCTTTCCCACCCAAATTGTGTTCTAAAACAATATTGATTAAATGCTAGACCAAAATTCAAAGGTAGTAACTGAGGTCTAGCAGGTGGCCCTGAAACTGAAGGTTGCTCCATTATTTTAAATGGTAAGTTATTCTGAGAACCATTTCTAGGCTGAAATAATTTATTAGATGGATTAATAAACAAGACAGATGCTTAGACCCCTTCTGTCAATGATGGGGTGACAGGATAGATCCAGAGGGAGAGAAGAGATACTGACCTTTGGATGACTAAGCAATAATAAAATGGCAGGTGAGATTCAAGTGCAAATTGACAACTGCAGAGATTTGAAGGGTACAGTTCAACCAAGGTACATTCCTCCACATTCAAAGGGGCACATTCCAAGCCTAGAAATGCTGGGTTCATACATATATGAGGTCCAAGTGGATTGCAGCCAGTCAGAAGAGAAATAATACTAATACTACTACTACTACTACTAATAATAATAATAATAATAATAATTGGAAAAAGAAATCCGCTGTTATACCAATTGTGATTGGAGCCCTTGGAGCAATACCTAAAGGACTCCCTCGATATTTGGAAATTTTGAATTTATTGGACCTGAACATCCTAATATTACAAAAAAACACCCTGCTAGGAACTGCCTATATTCTCAGACGCTACCTTAATAATTCTTAGGTCCTTTGTTAGGACTTGAACTATTAGGCTTCCACCAGTCTAAGACTGTGAATTTAATTGTAGATTAATTATTATTATTATTATTATTATTATTATTATTATTATTATTTAAACTTGTATGCCACCCAACCCTCAATGACTCTGGATCTTGGGGTGACAGAAGAAATTCACTGAAAGCAGCATTCCCCAGCATACTGCAGCAACGCCTAAGTCAGACTTAGTTATAGGAATTATTAGAACATAGGTAGAAAATAAAACAGGAAGTATCCTGTAGTGAAAATTACTACAGTCACATTGAGAAAGACATACAACTGTTTTGTCACATGAAGCCACTTTCCTGCAATTGTGTTTCAAGAGGTCTCCTGTTAAGGGAGTTAACTGTCTGAGTGATTATTAGGTATTTATCATAAAATAATTATTTAAATAAAGGTAAATGTAAAGGTTCCCCCATACAGTCGTGTCCAACTCTTGGGGGCGGTGCTCATCTCCGTTTCTTAGCCGAAGAGCCAGCGCTGTCCGAAGACGCTTCCACGGTCATGTGGCCAGCATGACATGCGCGGAACGCTGTTACTTAATTATTTAAGTACAAATCTTTATATAGCCCCAGATACCACCAAACCAACCCAAATTAGAAGTATCAACAGACTGGAGAAAAACTTTCCGTTTTTAGAGGTACAAAAATTATATTAAAGTGGGGATGGGAAGCTTATAGCAAAAGTCAGTGCCATGACTACCTCCTCACATCCATAAAATGCTTGGGAAATTTATTTTATTTATCTTAAACAAAATAAGGAGAAATTAAAACTGGTGGTCAGGTGAACATCAAAGAGAAGAACTTAACAGAGTTAAGACACAGAGGGTGTCTTGTGTGTTTAGCACAGGGTGTTTACCAATGAGAACCAACTGCATTCAGAGACTACAGTATTCAGATTTAAAAGGAAAATACCTTTATCTGGTTCAGCATCATTACATAGGATACAAAAAAGATTATTTCAATTTATATCCTCAGTGGAGCTGGACTGTAGAGAACTGTGAGGGGGAATCTTCCATTGTGTTGGAATCCACCTGTATATCTGAGATAGGCTGACCATATTTCCTTGAGACAAAAACAGGACATTGGGATGGCAAAACGGGACGGGGCCTTATGTAATATTCCGTATTCATGAAAAAGACATGGGTCCTCGCCCCCTGGTCCGCGCGATTGGCTCCCGCCTGCAAACCCCACCCCCCGGTCCGCGCGATTGGCTCCCGCCTGCAAACCCCACCCCCTGGTCTGCGCAATTGGCTCCCGCCTGCAAACCCCGGGCCCCGGTCCGTGCGATTGGCTCCCGCCTGCAAACCCCGGGCCCCGGTCCGCGCGATTGGCTCCCGCCTGCAAACCCCGGGCCCTGGTCCGTGAGATTGGCTCCCGCCTACAAACTCCACCCCCGGTCCATGCGATTGGCTCCCGCCTGCAAACCCTGGGCCCTGGTCCACGCGATTGGCTCCCGCCTGCAAACCCCACCCCCTGGTCTGCGCAATTGGCTCCCGCCTGCAAACCCCGGGCCCCGGTCCGCGCGATTGGCTCCCGCCTGCAAACCCCGGGCCCCGGTCCGCGCGATTGGCTCCCACCTGCAAACCCCGGGCCCTGGTCCGTGAGATTGGCTCCCGCCTACAAACTCCACCCCCGGTCCATGCGATTGGCTCCCGCCTGCAAACCCTGGGCCCTGGTCCGCGCGATTGGCTCCCGCCTGCAAACCCCACCCCCTGGTCTGCGCAATTGGCTCCCACCTGCAAACCCCGGGCCCCAGTCTGCGCGATTGGCTCCCGCCTGCAAACCCCGGGCCCTGGTCCGTGAGATTGGCTCCCGCCTGCAAACTCCACCCCCGGTCCATGCGATTGGCTCCCGCCTGCAAACCCTGGGCCCTGGTCCATGCGATTGGCTAATTGATCTCCCATTGGCAGCCCTTTTTGTGAAGAAGCCTATGATACAGTCTCCAGAACAAAATCTGCCCACTTTCATGAGTTGGATAGAGATCCCAACTCTATGGTAGCCCACGAAATGCTGCCTGACTGTGAGGCCGCGGGGAATGTAATGGAGTATGGCAGGCCAGTAGGCTGAAACTTCAATTGGAGTATTCCAAGCTGCAACATTTTGGTGCAGGCTAATTATTTTTCATCATTTCTCAGAACAAAATGAAACAGGAGCTGGAGAATGAAAGATGGTTTAGGAAGGCATTAGCTGGTAGAAGATCCTTACGCAATGCCATGTTCAAGGCACATACAAAATTCTCCCACTCATATTTCTTCCCAAACATTGGGTTCCTGAGGTATCTCATCTTATTTGCAGAGCAGCACCAAAAGGTTAGTAAGCTGACCGTCTTTTGCTATGTGACTTCTGACTTGGTTCAGAGAGCGATGCAATCATTTTCTACAAATTTCAGCATGCATCTTTTCTCTCTCTATCTCTCTCCCTTTATGGGCTACTAATGCGTCAAGGAAAGGTTGTGGCCCAAAACTGCATCAACTTTCCATTTATGAGGCATACCTATCAATGTGCATATAAAGACACAAGTGGCTGTAACTGAAATGGATGGCTACTGGTGCATTGGCCCATTGCAAGTTAGTTTTAAAAGTGATCCAACCAAAAAGAAAATGCAGTGGAGTGTAGCCAGAGGTTCACAAACTTTCTTGGGGCTGGGGGGGGGGGTTCTGTGGGCTAGCAGAAGGAGCCCCTTCTTCTCTAGCTGTAGGGAAACTTGCCACCAACATTTAACTCAGAGGCTGAATATAAGCTTATAAGAAAGATAAAGGCATGCATAGAAATCTTATATCCATTAAGAAAATTATGAAGATCTCTATGTATCCCCAAATCTCTTTTTTCTTGGCCACAATGATTGCATGATCGCAGGTTACTCTTGTGCAGCACTTACTTTTGCACATTGTCACTATTGAATTGTCACAACTTTTCATTTCATTGCCATCTAATCCCTCCCTTAACATTTTTTTCTTCCTATGCATATACTGATATATAAATATCAGTGTACTGTATAAATATCCATTTGTCTATCAATTAAGGATGCACGTTACTGTCAATTGAGACTAAATAATGATGTCATGGAATCCAATCTAGACAAACATATTTGTGCATCAGTGAAAAAACACTGATAGGTAATTATCATAGAATCAGATGTCACCCAGTTAGATAAGAACTAGAATCCCTATGCTTAAATGAGACCATAACATAAAATAGAATTATTTTATGTATCCAATAAGCCTGGATATTTTAGTTAGGTTAACTTTGCCTTGCAAATTTAGATGACATCCATTTTGAGCAGCTCTTGGCCCAGTAACGTCTAAGAGGAGACAGATTGATGAAATGTACATTTGCCATGACATTACATATACATACATACAGGGCGGAGCTTGCAGCGTGGCACGGCAACACTGCTTTCATCATTCCAAGGAAAGCCACATGCTCCTGCGGGCACCTATTATCTGGGTGACTTACAAATATATAATGCATAAATATATGTACAGGGGCCTCTGGAGGAGAGACCAAAGGTATCAAAATGGCAGGTGCAGCTGGGCACTCAAAGCTGTGCCCCTTTTTATATGTTGGCATATTAAAAAGAGATGAGGTTTGGCTTGCCCAGTTTTGCTTGCCGTTTTGATGCCGCTGACCCTCCCCTGTGGGTGCTCTGAAACTGTCAATCCTACATTGTAAAAGATCTTGATGAAAAGATATGATTTGAGCTCCATCCTGTTATATAAATGGGGGGGGGGCTGCTTCAACACCCAGGGCAATTTGCTGCTAACTCTAGGACCTGCTGCAGAAAAGGCAGCATTAATTTTGTGTGTGTGTGTGTGTGTGTGTGTGTGTGTAAGGCACTTTAGGTGCTTTTTAAAACACATCTTCTAGTTAAGGAAATGCAGAGTGTAGCATTAAAGATAAAGAAAAGAGTGTCACCCTTTGCATCATGTTAAAGTATTTTTTATCAATGAATAGTAAACATTTTGTGCTCGAATTAATGCCAACATCTTTCCCAGGCATTGCCCCAGTAAAATAATAGATTTTTCTTTTTTAAAAAATAAAAGCTCTCTTCCTTTCCCCATTAATGTTGTGTGTATATAAATAAGCCAGGTTATCTTCTCCTTGTGCAAAATGCTTTATCTAACAGCTGCTCCCTGGTAGTTCACTACTCCACTTCTCTAAATTAGGACACTTTATCTTAAGGCTTCATAATCTTACGAGACTATAATTGGAAAGTTTATAAAAAAGAGGGGGGAAGGACAGGGGGGAAAAAAGCCCACCCTGCTTTGTAAAGCTTGGCAGCTGAGATAGGAAGAGGGAATGAGAAGGGCTCCGGCAGAATTACCCCATTGCTGCGAGGCTGACTCCGCTTGACAGAGCCGTTTAATATTTTGACAAGACAAAATATAAAGCAGCATTTTATTCTGTAGAGACTTCACTAGACACAAGCATGGAAGTGCTTGTGATCAATAAAGTTTGCGGTGGAGAGTGATTTATTTACAGCAGGGTATTATGTAGAGAAAGAAGTGTGATATTTCCACCCGCTTTGACGGCATAATGGGCCCCTCTCAATCCTTACATGGAAGGGTTAGATTGTCATGGCTGCTCAGGCAGTATTCAAAACGTTATCTGATCAGCCTTAAAGACTTCAGAACGAGACAGATGATTAGTTACCCTAAACGATCCTCATCATGCAGAAATTGATGATTTAATATAGTCAATGACAGACGATTCCATTTGTACTAGATAAAGTGTCTGCGGTTTGTATCAATCATAATAGAGTTATTATTGAGCATAAAAGAAAAGCATGTTTAATATCATTAATTCCAGATATGTCGCTTTGCACATCTGGCATTCATCCATAGAGCAGAAGCACTCCAGGCGATTTTCCTGCTGGTACGTTAGTGACTCCAGTGTTTTTTTGTAATTTCAAAATGTTTTTCAGCACCTCCAGCTAGGTGCAATAACAGTTTACAGATTACCTATGTCATCACATTTTGACAAACTTCTCAATCTGGTGTGACCTTCATCTTTAGCCATCTGCTTGCCTTTGTTTCTGCATCATCATCTTCTCTCTCTCTCTCTCTCTCTCTCTCTCTCTCTCTCTCTCGCTCTCGCTCTCGCTCTCGCTCTCGCTCTCTCTCTCTCCCTTTGCGTTTTAAAATAAACCTCCACGGTTTAAAGCTGTAGTAATTTATTCTGTATTCTCTTAGGTCAGCCTTTCCTAACCGGACCCCCTCCAGGTGTGTCAGGATAGCAACTCCCCGATTGCCTGCCAAAGGGTAGCTGGGAATTCTTGGGATTGTAGTCTCCACACATCTGGACAGCATCTGGTTGAGCAAGCTACAGTTTGGGACTAAGATTAACACTTCCTAAATCAATGTTTTCGCTTTTGTAAAAACTAAGCTGCAGTTAAAAAGCAGGAGCCTGGCTGAAGTTCCAACATGATTGGTACTTGGTGACCTCTTGGCTATATGATTTTCAGCCCGCTTGCCAAATGCACCTTCACTGGGGCCTGGAAAAGGGTGGGAGGGCCATAGGATGACTTCTTCTGAAAATGAGCCCCCTCGTTTTGATGGTTCACTTACAAAACCCACCAAACTTCTGGGACTTCTGATAAACAGATACAGACTGGAACAGTGCAAGAATGCTGAAAAAGAGTCAGGTTTCAATAGTCTTAATGACTTCTAAATCAATGAATTTCTCTTTAGCATTTGCTATCCCCCTCAAGAAAATACAGACCTGAAATCAAATGACAAACTGTCTGCAGACATCCATGTATTTGCTATTGGTGAAAGGCAGGCCAAGTTTGGTCACCTCATGTGGTGCCAAAGTCCTCCTTAAACAAAAAGGATTCATCCAGTTTGGTTGCAAGTACCTAGCACTATACCAGTCTGGATTTAACTCCAGTTGCTCTCCTTCATCTATTATCAAACTCAGGCAATATTGAAGGGTAACTCCACTTCCTTGGAGTTGGTCCTGTTCAGAGTATGAGGCGACCAGAGGTTAAATAGAATTAATCTTTATTTACAATTCAACTATTTACACCTAATAAGTCCTTTGAAGAATGAACGTTTGCGGAGTTAAAGCCAACCCGGCAAGGTCAGAGCACTGGACGACGCGGGCAAACAAGATTCCGTCTGGGATTGCAATACAGCAGCAAGGCAGGACGCAGCTTGGGATCGAGGCAAGGGAACTGGAACTGGCTCGGCTGGAATTTGTGGCATGACAAGGCTGGACTTGGCGGAAATGCGCGGCTTAACAAGGCAAGACTCAACTGGAAGGCACGTTGTGGCAAGGCAGGATTCGACTGGAGGGCACGGCATGACAAGGCAGGATTTGACTGGAGAACGCGGCATGGCAAAGCAGGATTCGACTGGAAGACGGGCGTGGCAAGGCAGGACTCGGCTGGAAGATGTGGCAAGGCAAGGCAGAACTTGGCTGGAGAATGTGGCATGGCGAGGCAGGATTCTGCTGGAAGGCATGGCACAACTAAACTGGACTCCGTGGAAGGAAATGGCTTGACAAGGCAGGACTCAACTGGAGACGAAGGCACCCGGAGGAATTCCAAAATGGTGAAAGGCGCTGACTCTGATTCCGTGAAGGCTACAGAGCAGTCTTTCGAAGACGATTCCGGCTCTACTTTTGAAGAAGCTGTTAGTTCAGTGGAACGGTTGTCTCTGGCAGTTTGCCTCTTGTGCTGGCGTCTTTTTATCCTATTTCCTTCACACCGTTTATCCTCAAGGACCAATCGGGCTTCTCTCTGTTTGGCGCGCTTTTCGGCTCGCCTTTACCTCGCACTGATTGGTGGCTTAAAGCCTGCTCCCTGGTTCTGGCTAATCAACTAATCAGGATTTTCCCGCTCTGCTGAGTCACTCTGAGTTTCGGTTTCCCAAGTTTTTTCAGGATAAGTTTCAATTTCCCCTTTTTGCTTAGCATAGGTTTCGGTTCCATCTAGCTCAGCATCAGATTCAGACTCAACTCTTACAGAGTCAGATGGTACAGAGTAGTAGAACAAGGTGTCACCAGGAGACATGACATGGGAGTCTATTGTTATCTCAGTGCTCAACCAGGTAGAAGGAAGGGAGAACTATCCTACGCACTGTTCATTTCCTCTCTGACAGAAATGGGTATCTTCCACTGAAACTAATGGATGGACATTTATCTAGATCACAGACCAGTTGGCAGTAATATTGGAAACTCAGGAGGACTTTGGACCCAAGGGCTGATTATTTATTTAGGTAGGTAGGTAGGCCAGTAGGTCAGTCCTTTGGATCATGGGACTTCTAGCATTGGAGAAAACCAGCTTGGAAAGCTCTGATGGTAGTCTGTAGCTTGAATCATGTCAACTGGATCTCTATTTTCTTAATGGAAACGTTTCGCTCCTTATCCAAGGGGCTTCTTCAGTCTGAGCAAAGTTGGTAAGGGAATCCTAAATATGTTCCTAGGTAGCTGTGTGACCTTACACCTGGGGCTAGGTCATGGTTATATTGAGATGTAATTTTTTAAGTCCTTTTATCATCTAATGGAGGGTCGTTAAAAACACCATGCTGCTGTTGAGCTTCTGAAATGGTCTTAATCTTCCTAGGCACAGAAGACAACACGGGGAGGAAGATGGGGGAGAGTTTGTGCCTGAGGCCCCCACCTCTATTCAAGGAAGGATTTTCCAAGTTGGCATAAATGGATTCCTTGACCCCTCTCTCAAACCACCTAACTTCTCTGTCTAAAATGTGAACATTAATGTCCTCAAATGAGTGTCCTTTTTCTTTTAGATGAAGATAAACTGCTGACTCTGGTCCTGTGGTGTTATTTCTCCTGTGTTGTGCCATCCTCCTGTACATAGGTTGTTTGGTTTCTCCAATGTAGAGTTCAGAGCACTCCTCACTGCACTGGATTGCATAAACTACATTGCTTTTCTTATGTTTTGGAGTTTGATCTTTGGGGTGTACAAGCCTCTGTCTCAGTGTGTTGGTGGGTTTGAAATATACAGGTATGTGGTGTTTGCCAAATATCCGTTTTATCTTTTCAGACACGCCAGCCATGTAGGGAATGACCAGGTTCTTTCGTTTA
Organism: Charina bottae; assembly: GCA_023362775.1. Lineage (NCBI taxonomy): Eukaryota > Metazoa > Chordata > Lepidosauria > Squamata > Charinaidae > Charina > Charina bottae. The sequence continues at coordinate 238,938,756 of JALMGJ010000001.1, forward strand.
CTCTGAGTCTCAGCCCTATCTGTCGCTGTTTTAGGTCTGGTAGATTTAGATTTGGTGAAGGCCCAATTTGGATATCCACAGGCCTTCAGGGCTGTTCTCAGGTGCTGATTTTCATTCTTTTTGGAATCCATGGAGGTGGGGATGGTTTCTGCTCTGTGTGACAATGTCCTGATGACTCCTAGTTTGTGCTGCAGTGGATGGTGGGAGTCAAACATCAGATATTGATCTGTGTGTGTGGGTTTCCTGTAGATCCCTATTTCTAGCTTGCCACCGGTCCCAATGAGGACTTCACAGTCTAGGAATGCCAGTCTGTTGTCCTTGGTGTCTTCTCTGGTGAAGCTAATGTTGGCATCTATAGTGTTTATATGGTCCGTGAAGGCCTGTACTTCCTGGGCCTTGATTTTGACCCAGGTGTCATCCACATACCTAAACCAGTGGGTGGGCACCGTTCCCTGGAATGTGTTGAGTGCTTTCTTCTCCACTTCTTCCATGTATAAATTGGCCACAATGGGTGACACAGGAGAACCCATGGCACAGCCGTGTTTTTGTCTGTAAAAGTCACCTCTGTATGTGAAATAAGTGGTGTTAAGACACAGGTCCAGAAGATGGCAGATCTGGTTTGGGTTGAGATGGCTTCTCCTTTCCAGGGTGCTGTCCTCTTCTAGTCTCTTCCTGACAGCGGATAGAGCATGAGTGGTGGGGATGCTGGTGAAAAGGGAGGACACATCAAAGGAGACCATAGTTTCATCTGTATCCAGTTTCAGGATCTTTGTTTTGGAAACAAATTCTTCCGAATTATGGATGTGGTGTTCAGAGTGTCCAACTAGAGGTGCTAGTATGGTAGAGAGGTGTTTGGCAATGTTGTATGTTACCGAATTGATGCTGCTGACTATGGGTCGGAGGGGTGTTCCTTCCTTGTGGATCTTAGGAAGTCCGTAGATGCAGGGGATGGCTTCTCCAGGATACAGACGGTGGTAGGTAATCCTATCGATGGAGCCATCATGTTCCAATTGTTTCAAACTGTCTATTGCCTTTTTCTTGTAATTGTTGGTGGGGTCTCTTTTCAGTTTTTCATATGTATGGTGATCCTCCAAAAGTGAGGTAATTTTATTGTGGTAGTCTGCAGTGTTTAGAACCACTGTACATCTTCCTTTGTCAGCAGGTAAAATGGTGATGGTTTCATCTTTGCTGAGGGCTGTCAGGGCTCTCCTCTCTTGGACGGTAAGGTTGGGGGGAGGAGGTTGAGCACTGGACAGAGCTGCAGATATTTTAAGCCGGAGTTGTTCTGCTTCTTCAAAAGGTAGGTGGTTGTTGTGGATGGCAGATTCTGTGGCTGTAATGAGCTCCACAACCGGAACTTGCTTGGGAGTGATGGCAAAATTAAGACCTTTGGCTAGGACATCTCTCTCTGGTTGGGTAAGTTCTCTGTCTGAGAGATTTTTCACCCACATGTTCTTTTTGTCCTCTGTGGTCCTGTTGTTGTTGTTCCTCCCAGTGGTTTCTCCAGTTCCTTGTTTCTGCTTGCTGCGAGAAAGAAGAATGTCAAATTTCTTAGTTTGCCTCTCCTTTGTCTTGTGATGCTGGGCCAGCTGTACTTTATTGCCAAGCTGAATAACTCTATCCAGGATTGGGTCAGGAAGGGTGGCTGTGAGTTCCTGGTGAATGTTTTCAAATTTGTATTGCAGGGCATCAATGGTGAAGTGGACTTGCCTTATTCTTTCATTTAGAAGATGTCTTTGTGCCTGCTGCAGGATCTGCTCTGCTCTGTGACCCTTAACTGTAGATTGCAGGCGTAGGCTTGTCGGGATGAGTCTCTGTTGTCTGCATCTGAGGTTAAAACGTAGGTGGTTTCTATAGTCTGCCACCTTTCTTGCTGTCTTCTCGAATTTCCTTACCAACTTCAGGGTTTCATCCCCAAAATGTATGGCAATATGTCTATGAAGGTTCTCAGTCATCCAGGTGGAATTGTCTGTAGCTTGAATCATGTCAACTGGATCTCTATTTTCTTAATGGAAACGTTTCGCTCCTTATCCAAGGGGCTTCTTCAGTCTGAGCAAAGTTGGTAAGGGAATCCTAAATATGTTCCTAGGTAGCTGTGTGACCTTACACCTGGGGCTAGGTCATGGTTATATTGAGATGTAATTTTTTAAGTCCTTTTATCATCTAATGGAGGGTCGTTAAAAACACCATGCTGCTGTTGAGCTTCTGAAATGGTCTTAATCTTCCTAGGCACAGAAGACAACACGGGGAGGAAGATGGGGGAGAGTTTGTGCCTGAGGCCCCCACCTCTATTCAAGGAAGGATTTTCCAAGTTGGCATAAATGGATTCCTTGACCCCTCTCTCAAACCACCTAACTTCTCTGTCTAAAATGTGAACATTAATGTCCTCAAATGAGTGTCCTTTTTCTTTTAGATGAAGATAAACTGCTGACTCTGGTCCTGTGGTGTTATTTCTCCTGTGTTGTGCCATCCTCCTGTACATAGGTTGTTTGGTTTCTCCAATGTAGAGTTCAGAGCACTCCTCACTGCACTGGATTGCATAAACTACATTGCTTTTCTTATGTTTTGGAGTTTGATCTTTGGGGTGTACAAGCCTCTGTCTCAGTGTGTTGGTGGGTTTGAAATATACAGGTATGTGGTGTTTGCCAAATATCCGTTTTATCTTTTCAGACACGCCAGCCATGTAGGGAATGACCAGGTTCTTTCGTTTACTCTGAGTCTCAGCCCTATCTGTCGCTGTTTTAGGTCTGGTAGATTTAGATTTGGTGAAGGCCCAATTTGGATATCCACAGGCCTTCAGGGCTGTTCTCAGGTGCTGATTTTCATTCTTTTTGGAATCCATGGAGGTGGGGATGGTTTCTGCTCTGTGTGACAATGTCCTGATGACTCCTAGTTTGTGCTGCAGTGGATGGTGGGAGTCAAACATCAGATATTGATCTGTGTGTGTGGGTTTCCTGTAGATCCCTATTTCTAGCTTGCCACCGGTCCCAATGAGGACTTCACAGTCTAGGAATGCCAGTCTGTTGTCCTTGGTGTCTTCTCTGGTGAAGCTAATGTTGGCATCTATAGTGTTTATATGGTCCGTGAAGGCCTGTACTTCCTGGGCCTTGATTTTGACCCAGGTGTCATCCACATACCTAAACCAGTGGGTGGGCACCGTTCCCTGGAATGTGTTGAGTGCTTTCTTCTCCACTTCTTCCATGTATAAATTGGCCACAATGGGTGACACAGGAGAACCCATGGCACAGCCGTGTTTTTGTCTGTAAAAGTCACCTCTGTATGTGAAATAAGTGGTGTTAAGACACAGGTCCAGAAGATGGCAGATCTGGTTTGGGTTGAGATGGCTTCTCCTTTCCAGGGTGCTGTCCTCTTCTAGTCTCTTCCTGACAGCGGATAGAGCATGAGTGGTGGGGATGCTGGTGAAAAGGGAGGACACATCAAAGGAGACCATAGTTTCATCTGTATCCAGTTTCAGGATCTTTGTTTTGGAAACAAATTCTTCCGAATTATGGATGTGGTGTTCAGAGTGTCCAACTAGAGGTGCTAGTATGGTAGAGAGGTGTTTGGCAATGTTGTATGTTACCGAATTGATGCTGCTGACTATGGGTCGGAGGGGTGTTCCTTCCTTGTGGATCTTAGGAAGTCCGTAGATGCAGGGGATGGCTTCTCCAGGATACAGACGGTGGTAGGTAATCCTATCGATGGAGCCATCATGTTCCAATTGTTTCAAACTGTCTATTGCCTTTTTTCTTGTAATTGTTGGTGGGGTCTCTTTTCAGTTTTTCATATGTATGGTGATCCTCCAAAAGTGAGGTAATTTTATTGTGGTAGTCTGCAGTGTTTAGAACCACTGTACATCTTCCTTTGTCAGCAGGTAAAATGGTGATGGTTTCATCTTTGCTGAGGGCTGTCAGGGCTCTCCTCTCTTGGACGGTAAGGTTGGGGGGAGGAGGTTGAGCACTGGACAGAGCTGCAGATATTTTAAGCCGGAGTTGTTCTGCTTCTTCAAAAGGTAGGTGGTTGTTGTGGATGGCAGATTCTGTGGCTGTAATGAGCTCCACAACCGGAACTTGCTTGGGAGTGATGGCAAAATTAAGACCTTTGGCTAGGACATCTCTCTCTGGTTGGGTAAGTTCTCTGTCTGAGAGATTTTTCACCCACATGTTCTTTTTGTCCTCTGTGGTCCTGTTGTTGTTGTTCCTCCCAGTGGTTTCTCCAGTTCCTTGTTTCTGCTTGCTGCGAGAAAGAAGAATGTCAAATTTCTTAGTTTGCCTCTCCTTTGTCTTGTGATGCTGGGCCAGCTGTACTTTATTGCCAAGCTGAATAACTCTATCCAGGATTGGGTCAGGAAGGGTGGCTGTGAGTTCCTGGTGAATGTTTTCAAATTTGTATTGCAGGGCATCAATGGTGAAGTGGACTTGCCTTATTCTTTCATTTAGAAGATGTCTTTGTGCCTGCTGCAGGATCTGCTCTGCTCTGTGACCCTTAACTGTAGATTGCAGGCGTAGGCTTGTCGGGATGAGTCTCTGTTGTCTGCATCTGAGGTTAAAACGTAGGTGGTTTCTATAGTCTGCCACCTTTCTTGCTGTCTTCTCGAATTTCCTTACCAACTTCAGGGTTTCATCCCCAAAATGTATGGCAATATGTCTATGAAGGTTCTCAGTCATCCAGGTGGAATTGTCTGTAGCTTGAATCATGTCAACTGGATCTCTATTTTCTTAATGGAAACGTTTCGCTCCTTATCCAAGGGGCTTCTTCAGCCCAGCATCACAAGACAAAGGAGAGGCAAACTAAGAAATTTGACATTCTTCTTTCTCGCAGCAAGCAGAAACAAGGAACTGGAGAAACCACTGGGAGGAACAACAACAACAGGACCACAGAGGACAAAAAGAACATGTGGGTGAAAAATCTCTCAGACAGAGAACTTACCCAACCAGAGAGAGATGTCCTAGCCAAAGGTCTTAATTTTGCCATCACTCCCAAGCAAGTTCCGGTTGTGGAGCTCATTACAGCCACAGAATCTGCCATCCACAACAACCACCTACCTTTTGAAGAAGCAGAACAACTCCGGCTTAAAATATCTGCAGCTCTGTCCAGTGCTCAACCTCCTCCCCCCAACCTTACCGTCCAAGAGAGGAGAGCCCTGACAGCCCTCAGCAAAGATGAAACCATCACCATTTTACCTGCTGACAAAGGAAGATGTACAGTGGTTCTAAACACTGCAGACTACCACAATAAAATTACCTCACTTTTGGAGGATCACCATACATATGAAAAACTGAAAAGAGACCCCACCAACAATTACAAGAAAAAGGCAATAGACAGTTTGAAACAATTGGAACATGATGGCTCCATCGATAGGATTACCTACCACCGTCTGTATCCTGGAGAAGCCATCCCCTGCATCTACGGACTTCCTAAGATCCACAAGGAAGGAACACCCCTCCGACCCATAGTCAGCAGCATCAATTCGGTAACATACAACATTGCCAAACACCTCTCTACCATACTAGCACCTCTAGTTGGACACTCTGAACACCACATCCATAATTCGGAAGAATTTGTTTCCAAAACAAAGATCCTGAAACTGGATACAGATGAAACTATGGTCTCCTTTGATGTGTCCTCCCTTTTCACCAGCATCCCCACCACTCATGCTCTATCCGCTGTCAGGAAGAGACTAGAAGAGGACAGCACCCTGGAAAGGAGAAGCCATCTCAACCCAAACCAGATCTGCCATCTTCTGGACCTGTGTCTTAACACCACTTATTTCACATACAGAGGTGACTTTTACAGACAAAAACACGGCTGTGCCATGGGTTCTCCTGTGTCACCCATTGTGGCCAATTTATACATGGAAGAAGTGGAGAAGAAAGCACTCAACACATTCCAGGGAACGGTGCCCACCCACTGGTTTAGGTATGTGGATGACACCTGGGTCAAAATCAAGGCCCAGGAAGTACAGGCCTTCACGGACCATATAAACACTATAGATGCCAACATTAGCTTCACCAGAGAAGACACCAAGGACAACAGACTGGCATTCCTAGACTGTGAAGTCCTCATTGGGACCGGTGGCAAGCTAGAAATAGGGATCTACAGGAAACCCACACACACAGATCAATATCTGATGTTTGACTCCCACCATCCACTGCAGCACAAACTAGGAGTCATCAGGACATTGTCACACAGAGCAGAAACCATCCCCACCTCCATGGATTCCAAAAAGAATGAAAATCAGCACCTGAGAACAGCCCTGAAGGCCTGTGGATATCCAAATTGGGCCTTCACCAAATCTAAATCTACCAGACCTAAAACAGCGACAGATAGGGCTGAGACTCAGAGTAAACGAAAGAACCTGGTCATTCCCTACATGGCTGGCGTGTCTGAAAAGATAAAACGGATATTTGGCAAACACCACATACCTGTATATTTCAAACCCACCAACACACTGAGACAGAGGCTTGTACACCCCAAAGATCAAACTCCAAAACATAAGAAAAGCAATGTAGTTTATGCAATCCAGTGCAGTGAGGAGTGCTCTGAACTCTACATTGGAGAAACCAAACAACCTATGTACAGGAGGATGGCACAACACAGGAGAAATAACACCACAGGACCAGAGTCAGCAGTTTATCTTCATCTAAAAGAAAAAGGACACTCATTTGAGGACATTAATGTTCACATTTTAGACAGAGAAGTTAGGTGGTTTGAGAGAGGGGTCAAGGAATCCATTTATGCCAACTTGGAAAATCCTTCCTTGAATAGAGGTGGGGGCCTCAGGCACAAACTCTCCCCCATCTTCCTCCCCGTGTTGTCTTCTGTGCCTAGGAAGATTAAGACCATTTCAGAAGCTCAACAGCAGCATGGTGTTTTTAACGACCCTCCATTAGATGATAAAAGGACTTAAAAAATTACATCTCAATATAACCATGACCTAGCCCCAGGTGTAAGGTCACACAGCTACCTAGGAACATATTTAGGATTCCCTTACCAACTTTGCTCAGACTGAAGAAGCCCCTTGGATAAGGAGCGAAACGTTTCCATTAAGAAAATAGAGATCCAGTTGACATGATTCAAGCTACAGACAATTCCACCTGGATGACTGAGAACCTTCATAGACATATTGCCATACATTTTGGGGATGAAACCCTGAAGTTGGTAAGGAAATTCGAGAAGACAGCAAGAAAGGTGGCAGACTATAGAAACCACCTACGTTTTAACCTCAGATGCAGACAACAGAGACTCATCCCGACAAGCCTACGCCTGCAATCTACAGTTAAGGGTCACAGAGCAGAGCAGATCCTGCAGCAGGCACAAAGACATCTTCTAAATGAAAGAATAAGGCAAGTCCACTTCACCATTGATGCCCTGCAATACAAATTTGAAAACATTCACCAGGAACTCACAGCCACCCTTCCTGACCCAATCCTGGATAGAGTTATTCAGCTTGGCAATAAAGTACAGCTGGCCCAGCATCACAAGACAAAGGAGAGGCAAACTAAGAAATTTGACATTCTTCTTTCTCGCAGCAAGCAGAAACAAGGAACTGGAGAAACCACTGGGAGGAACAACAACAACAGGACCACAGAGGACAAAAAGAACATGTGGGTGAAAAATCTCTCAGACAGAGAACTTACCCAACCAGAGAGAGATGTCCTAGCCAAAGGTCTTAATTTTGCCATCACTCCCAAGCAAGTTCCGGTTGTGGAGCTCATTACAGCCACAGAATCTGCCATCCACAACAACCACCTACCTTTTGAAGAAGCAGAACAACTCCGGCTTAAAATATCTGCAGCTCTGTCCAGTGCTCAACCTCCTCCCCCCAACCTTACCGTCCAAGAGAGGAGAGCCCTGACAGCCCTCAGCAAAGATGAAACCATCACCATTTTACCTGCTGACAAAGGAAGATGTACAGTGGTTCTAAACACTGCAGACTACCACAATAAAATTACCTCACTTTTGGAGGATCACCATACATATGAAAAACTGAAAAGAGACCCCACCAACAATTACAAGAAAAAGGCAATAGACAGTTTGAAACAATTGGAACATGATGGCTCCATCGATAGGATTACCTACCACCGTCTGTATCCTGGAGAAGCCATCCCCTGCATCTACGGACTTCCTAAGATCCACAAGGAAGGAACACCCCTCCGACCCATAGTCAGCAGCATCAATTCGGTAACATACAACATTGCCAAACACCTCTCTACCATACTAGCACCTCTAGTTGGACACTCTGAACACCACATCCATAATTCGGAAGAATTTGTTTCCAAAACAAAGATCCTGAAACTGGATACAGATGAAACTATGGTCTCCTTTGATGTGTCCTCCCTTTTCACCAGCATCCCCACCACTCATGCTCTATCCGCTGTCAGGAAGAGACTAGAAGAGGACAGCACCCTGGAAAGGAGAAGCCATCTCAACCCAAACCAGATCTGCCATCTTCTGGACCTGTGTCTTAACACCACTTATTTCACATACAGAGGTGACTTTTACAGACAAAAACACGGCTGTGCCATGGGTTCTCCTGTGTCACCCATTGTGGCCAATTTATACATGGAAGAAGTGGAGAAGAAAGCACTCAACACATTCCAGGGAACGGTGCCCACCCACTGGTTTAGGTATGTGGATGACACCTGGGTCAAAATCAAGGCCCAGGAAGTACAGGCCTTCACGGACCATATAAACACTATAGATGCCAACATTAGCTTCACCAGAGAAGACACCAAGGACAACAGACTGGCATTCCTAGACTGTGAAGTCCTCATTGGGACCGGTGGCAAGCTAGAAATAGGGATCTACAGGAAACCCACACACACAGATCAATATCTGATGTTTGACTCCCACCATCCACTGCAGCACAAACTAGGAGTCATCAGGACATTGTCACACAGAGCAGAAACCATCCCCACCTCCATGGATTCCAAAAAGAATGAAAATCAGCACCTGAGAACAGCCCTGAAGGCCTGTGGATATCCAAATTGGGCCTTCACCAAATCTAAATCTACCAGACCTAAAACAGCGACAGATAGGGCTGAGACTCAGAGTAAACGAAAGAACCTGGTCATTCCCTACATGGCTGGCGTGTCTGAAAAGATAAAACGGATATTTGGCAAACACCACATACCTGTATATTTCAAACCCACCAACACACTGAGACAGAGGCTTGTACACCCCAAAGATCAAACTCCAAAACATAAGAAAAGCAATGTAGTTTATGCAATCCAGTGCAGTGAGGAGTGCTCTGAACTCTACATTGGAGAAACCAAACAACCTATGTACAGGAGGATGGCACAACACAGGAGAAATAACACCACAGGACCAGAGTCAGCAGTTTATCTTCATCTAAAAGAAAAAGGACACTCATTTGAGGACATTAATGTTCACATTTTAGACAGAGAAGTTAGGTGGTTTGAGAGAGGGGTCAAGGAATCCATTTATGCCAACTTGGAAAATCCTTCCTTGAATAGAGGTGGGGGCCTCAGGCACAAACTCTCCCCCATCTTCCTCCCCGTGTTGTCTTCTGTGCCTAGGAAGATTAAGACCATTTCAGAAGCTCAACAGCAGCATGGTGTTTTTAACGACCCTCCATTAGATGATAAAAGGACTTAAAAAATTACATCTCAATATAACCATGACCTAGCCCCAGGTGTAAGGTCACACAGCTACCTAGGAACATATTTAGGATTCCCTTACCAACTTTGCTCAGACTGAAGAAGCCCCTTGGATAAGGAGCGAAACGTTTCCATTAAGAAAATAGAGATCCAGTTGACATGATTCAAGCTACAGACAATTCCACCTGGATGACTGAGAACCTTCATAGACACTCTGATGGTAGAGGTTTATGAAGACGGTTCTGATGGAAGACTTTTCCTCTTCAGGGTCAGAGTGTTATTTTTATATATTTATTCATTTACTATCCAATTTTGAGTCCACACAAATCCTTAACAACTCTGGGTAGCTAACAAATAAAAGGAAAACACCTAAAAAGAAATCATAGCTGACTGGAAATCTAATACAACCAACTATAAAACCAAACTTAACTAAAGGGGACTCCACAGTCGCCGTCTCAAGGCCTGGGAGACGTTCTTTCTCTAATATTGTAATTCCAAAGAAAACACAACATTCCCAGGGGTGCTTGTGATTTCAACCTTAGATAAAGATTGTCAAGGGACGGTCATATTCATTAGGCTGGAGAAAGACTACTTTTATGGTCTTATTGGATCAACCACCGTGGGTACTGGGGAGCTTCAGGTTCAAGTCCATCTTCTGCCACGGAAGCTTTCAGTGTGATTTGGGGCCAGTGGTTGTCTCTCAGCCAACCAACTTCACAGGATTGCTATTGCAGGGAAAAATGGAGGAGGGAATGGAAGAAACTCCTGGAAAAAAGAAAGGCAGGATATAAATCTAGCAAATAAATACTAACCAATAGGCTGCTTGTCCTGGCTATTCTGTATCAAGGGCAGGCAAGTTAGATTGGGATATGCTGAGAGATTTCCAGAAGCTGGCAGAAGATCACCAATGCTTTTCAGCTCCCGAATGTTCAATAATAAGGACAGCAAAACTCTTTTTTTTCTTCCTTTCAAGGTAAGACTGTTAAAATGTGTAATAATCTTTAAAAGCTGAGAAGGGAAATAGGAGCATATGTACCTAGAAGGATTTATGTTCGAACATTATTTGCAGTACCGAAAACAAATGTCAGTTTGTCAATTCAGTGAGTGTTCTTCTAATCCGTGGGTTACATTTGAAGTACAGAGACTGGTGGAACTCAAGGTTCTAGCAGAAAACAAAGTAGATCCCATGAGCCATCTCAGTTCTAGGGAGGATCAATGAGTGACCAACTAATTCCCCTAAGAGAATTCCAAACACTGCATCTTATTAAATGTTCTAGTTTATATTCTCTCCCAATTTTCAATAGTAGGCTTGGTAGGTACAAGATATTGTTTCACATAAGTTGGCTGCTAGCTCAAATGAAAGACTATTTAGTGATTATTTTATTTATTGAGTTTACTAATCATGCTTGAAAAAAGAACAAAAGCAAAATAACACTTCAGAGACAAAACCGTTAAAGTAGGACAGGGTTTCTCAACCAGGGTTCCATGGAACCCTAGGGTTCCGTGAGAGGTCACTAGGGGTTCCCTGGGAGATCAGGATTTATTTTAAAAATTATTTGAAATTCAGGCAACTTCACATTAAAGAGGTTTCATTCTTTATTTTTAAAGAATTATTAATGCACTATTAATGCACATATACAGGCCTACACATGAAACAAATATAACAATTTTGTAACTTCTGGCCTATATTTGAGCCTGAATGTGCAGGGGTTCCCTGAGGCCTGAAAAATATTTCAAGGGTTCCTCCAGAGTCAAAAAGTTGAGAAAGGCTGATGTAGGATATCAACTGAGCATTGCAACATCTCATGTATTGTGAAGCTTATTTTAAAGTCCATTCCCACAGTTTTTCTTTCATTGGAAAGGGCACCCAACTAAAAGCATGAATATAAATTTATTTATTTTATATTTTTTTATTTATTCAATTTATATAGCTACCCATCTCAAACCAGTGACTCTGGGTGGCTAACAATAATAAAAACAATCATGCAATAAAACAATAAAAACAGTAACAAAAATTAAATATAAATATAAATACAGTCGAGAGAACTTAAAAGCCATTGGTGTTAGCACAACCATGAAACAGGGCCCTTCACACACTCGGGGCCCCAGGCCCGGGCACAAAGCCAGGTCTTCAAGGCCTTCCGAAAAGCCAAAAGGGCCGGGGCCATCCTAATCTCAGGAGGAAGGATGTTCCAGAGGGCAGGCGCCACGGCAGAAAAGGCACGTCTCCTGGTCCCTGCCAGCCGACATTCCTTGGCTGATGGGACCCGGAGCATGCCCATCCTGCTGGACCGGATTGGACGGGTAGAAACAACTGGGAAAAGATGGTCCCTAAGGTAATGTTACTGGCCCTAAAATCAGGCAATGTTATTAGAGAGTTTTCATTGACTGTTTTCAGTCACCTGATGCAGGGGACTCAAGAAATGGGATTTTTAATTTTTTTTTTACCTTATGTCCCTAGTTTTTATTTGAAGCCCCTAAAAAGTTAATTATTTTTTAAAAAATGGATAATCATTTGAATAATATAACATTTCATAGCCAGCTTAAAGTCCCTTTTAAAAGCAAAGTAACATTACTCAACTGCAAATGGCTCAGCAGTGGAACAAAATGCATGAGCTAAAACGTTAACCCCAAAGCCATTGGTTTCCTGTTGTTGCCACTATCATTAGCATCTTCTGTCTTTTATCTTTTCTTTGAAGGAACTCAGGATTGCACAGATACTCCTAGCCCATTTTGCCCTCACAATAATGTCTTAAGATAGATTAACCTGACAAAAAGTGAAGGGCCTAAGGTTACCCAGTGAGTTTCATGGATTTGAATCAGGGCCTCTCTGGGCCTTGTCTTACATTTCAACTACTTCGCCACATTGTGTGGTACACACATGTCTTTTCATGACTACGATGCCCAATAATGTCTTGCAGCTGTCTTCCTCAACCTCATACCCAGCAGTTGGGTTGAGATTAAAACTTCCAGAAGCCCCAGCCAGATATTCAGATGGCATGAACAGGTTGGAGAGTGATACATTACCAGTAGAACATTCATAATTATAATTTCAAGTCCTATGTTCTTCTATGGAGTTTCTTGACAGATTCTATTGCCAGTTATGAAGAACTATTTAAAAATCCATTGGTTTCTGTGCACTTGTGGCGGAGTACCCATACGCTCATTACAATGACTTTAATGTGCTTATTTGCATATATTATGAGCCCTCGCAATTGGAAATGTCTCTTTTTGTTGTTGTTTCAACACAATCTCTTTCTGTGAAGTTAGTACACACAATGAACTCCTAATTCAGTATTGAAACCAACCCAAACTGGGTCAGAAAAGAGCAATAGGGATGATCAGGGGACTGGATCCTATCCTAGGAGAAGAGGTTAAAAAAAATGGGAAACCTGAAGGGGATATAATAATACTGTTCAAACAGCTGAAAAATTGTACAGAAGAAGGCCACAACTTGTTCTTTATCATCCCAGATGAAGACATGGAAGAAGCCTCCGAAGGCAGATTCTGTCTGAATGTTAGGAAAGGCCTTCTAACAGAAAGAGATCTTTAAATGATGTATTCAAGCAGAGGAGAGCTAGCTATCTGGCAGTGCTGCTGTAGTTTAGATTCTGCATGGAGAAAAAGGCCTAAATGGCCCCTTCCAACATATGGTTTTTTGTGTCTTGTCCAATGATTCATCGTAGAGATATAACATCCAATGTATACATTTTAAAGCTGATCTTGCTCACCGTGGCAATCACCTCGACCTATTTATTTATTCATTTATACAAGGCATAATCCCACTGATATTATCCAAGCACTTCTGAATCTAGTCAAGTCCCCGTATTGATCAGAACAAGGTTTCAGCATCCCCTTTGATCATATAATACTGAGTGACGATATGTCATGCCTTTCTGTATGTGAACTGTCCCACCTCTGTGCTCAGTTTCCAACATTTACAGCAGGTCTGTGGTGCATTTGGTGTTCTTACTTAAAAGAAGAAGTCCATATTGTAAACCTAGAGTGCACAATGCTCATGTTAGCACAGTCGGTGCATAAAACCTGAAATAGCAGCTACCTTTTGTGCATAGCACACCAGACAAGTAAGCAGATAACGCTCCTCTGACTAATACCATTTAACACGTGGTGTGCAGCAAAGTGATCAATCATTCCAATAACCGAAGTCCTCCAGGCAGCTGAAACTGCCAGAGCAAAGAAGCAGATGACTGCTTCCTAGGTATCATTAAACTTTCTAAGACAGGCCATTTCTTCTTCTGTACAGTATATGTGTGTATATGTGTCTGAGTGCATACTCCCCACCCCCACCCCCACCAACAAGAAACAATACCAAGGAAATCAACAGTTTAAACATGGAAAGCATTTCTATCCATCAAGATAACCTTAAGAACCAATTATATCAAATAAGCAGAGTTTTAAACAGTTATTGGCGCTTTTGATATTCCTCAGTATTCCCAACTTTGGGGGTCTGATTCTAGCATAAAAACATGGTTTTGAGCCACACTGTGACATGTTTACTGGACATTTTGAGACTACATTTACTCACTACTGCCATTGTTCAGATCCCACGGTTAATGCAGATCTATCTGTAGAGATGTCCTCAGCACTGTCTGGACAAATTTGTTGGATGTGTTGCAATCTGTGTGGCTTGGAGATGTGTGCGTGTTCTCATTTGATCCCTGCCAGCTTGACAGACTACATTAAATAGGAGGATGATTGCTGTTTGGTTCTAGGAAGTATCTCTTAAAAATATTTAAGAGAGGAAGTGGTTTCAAACTCAGAATAAGTATGGGCCGTGACAGATGTTCCTTTGATAGGTAATGTACTTGAATTGATCATCAATCAGGACCATGCAATCTTGGATTATTCAGACTTGATTTTGGTCATGGAACTGCTTTGAGTTCTCTGTGGGAATTTTGGCAGAAGAGATACAGAGTACAACCTTGTTGATACTTCTTGATTTTTTAATCATAATAATGGTATCCTACTGAACAGGGTTTGGTATGAATATTACAGTGTTACAGTAGGAAGAGTTGGATTTTTTTCCCCCCTGCACAGTCGTGTCCGACTCTCGGGGCTGGTGCTCATCTCTGTTCGTTAGCCGAAGAACCAGCGTTGTCCGAAGACGCTTCCGCAGTCACGTGGCCGGCATGATGTGCGCGGAACACTGTTACCTTCCCACCGATGTGGTACCTATTTATCTACTTGCATTTGCATGCTTTCGAATTGCTAGGTTGGCAAGAGCTGGGGCGAGTGCGGGATACAAATGTTTTAAATAAAGAGATAAAGTAGGACGTTGACTTCCTGGCTCCCTGGTTACAACTGGATTTCTGCATGACTTTGCAGCTAGCATTTTTCTTTTCTTTTAACCATAAAGTGACAATTGTCAGATATTTTACCATTGGGAGCTCCTTGCTGCCAAAGAAATGTGCTGACTTTGGCATAAACTGGTTTTCCTACTTGATTGTTTCACACCTAATTGAAATTAAAAAATAACTTTGGTGAACTGTGAATCAAATGCAACCACAGAGGCCATCTTAAAGCAGACTGTAAAATTAAATGTACAATTAAACCCATCACTTTAAAATTCACGTTCAGCATGACTGAAAAACATATTGGTGACCTGTTTAGCTTCTTTTCAAGTTGTTCAGAAAAGTTAATTAGACCAAAAAAAGGTAAAGGTTCCCCCACATAGTCATATCCTACTCTAGGGGCCGGTGCTCATCTCCATTTGTTAGCCAAAGAGCCAGCGTAGTCCGAAGACGCTTCCGCGGTCATGTGGCCGGCATGACGCACGTGGAACGCTGTTACCTTCCCACCAAAGTGGTACCTATTTATCTACTTGCATTTGCATGCTTTCGAATTGCTAGGTTGGCAAGAGCTGGGGTGAGTGCAGGAGCTCACTCCGTCATGTGGGGCTAGGGTCTCGAACCTCCGAACTTGCGACCTTCTGATCGACAAGCCTGGCATCTTAACCGCTGAGCCACCGCACCCCCTAAACCAAAAACCTACATTGAAATTCCAGGTTCCTGTAAGTGTTATATCTGTAAATCGTAACTGGTTGCTATCTGGTAGTGTCTGGGTCAGTAAAGTTGGGATGGTATCATCAAAATTGGTCACTATGCCAGTGTGGAAGACTCTGGTCAAAATCCAGCCTTAGCCATGGAAGTTCAAGGACTGACTTGGGGCCAATAACTCTCTCTCAGACCTATATATCTCACAGGGTTGCTGTTGTAGGGATAAATCAAAGGGAAATGTAAGCATGTTAAGTGGCCTTGAGCTTCTGGAAAAGAGGTGAGATATAAATCCAACCAACAAAATCCACAGGAATAAGATTGTATTTATGGGATGTAAGCCTTGGGCAAAGACTTTGCAGCAGAGTCAGTCAAAGAACGCATCTTCACATTCTCAGCGAAAACAACGGTAGATCTGGCTGCAGCTTCACTGTTTGGGCCACTTCTAGAGTCTACTCTTCCATTTCCCTTCTATTTTCATTTTGCTTGCTCTTCATTTAGTGAATATTGGCAAGCTAGAATCAGCTCCAGATGGACTTGGATGGGGTACATGTGACTGGGGATTAACCCTGTGAGAGAAAGTTCCCATTTGCCCACATTCCTAACCTCATAAAAATGCCTTTCATTGAATCCGGGGTGCAATAAAAATGGGGAAACTAGAAGACGTTTCCTTGAGCAGCTGCAAAGCATGACCCTCCAGGAGAAGATGTCTTAGTGATGCATCTTCATGCTGTGAAGAAAGCATATCAAATGTGTGAATCAACTGAAAGTGAAAGCTAAGTGCTGATACTTGCAAGTGCTATAACATTTTATTTCAACGTTGAAGATTGTTATTTTATTAAGAATGTGATATGATATGATAATTAATATACACACCCTTGATTTACTTCTTATCTGGGCATACAAATTACAATATAATGCAGATGTCACGTTTCTAGAAATTCTGACATTGTAACCAATGGTTTTTGCTCTTTCTTAATACATGTATGTTCTGAGTATGTGTCAGTACACTGCATAGTGGGATGCAGGCAACAATATTTTTGCTTGCAAGATAATCTGTAGCTTAGAGTCCCTAGCTTGCATAAAATAGCATGAGCATGTTTGGAGTTTTGTTTGTGGCATGCTAGCTAAATGTGCCAAAGCTGACCAGTATTATCCTTAGTTTAGCAGGAATGGTACACATGGTACAAATAAGGCTGGTAACCCTACCCACACCTCTTGTATATTACTTAAAAGTATGTGAAAGCTTTGTTTGACCAAAACCATGATGGCCAGCAGAGGTCATTATCTAAGGGCCCATTTGGGGACAACCGTGGTATATAGAAGATTGCAACGTGGAATGTAAGAAGAGTAAAAGCTAAAGAGCATGATGAATGAAAGAAGAATAGATATTTGTGCTTCTGTGATACTAAGCAAAAGGGGAAGGCCTTGACAAATCTGAATGAAGGTAGTGGACTTCATAAATACATGCAGGGGAATAAAGATGTAGGTTTAATTATGAATGAAAGGGCTATGATTTGTTATTACAGGTAGTCTTTGACTTACAACCACAATTGGGACCAGAACTTTGATCGCTGAGCAATGCTGTTGTTAAGTGAGGTATCACATGACCATGACAAATTTTATGACCTTTTTTGCCATGGTTGTGAGGACCAGTCGTAAGTCAATTTTTTTCAGTGCTGTCATAACTTTGAATGGTTGCTAAATGAATGGTTGTAAGTCAAGGACTACCTGTATATAGATAGTTATGTGTGTATGTCAAACTAAGAATCCAAAAGTTGGTGACAGTTGCCTGTTAGCCTCTAGTGTATTGGGAAAGTGGATGAACCAAAGATGAGGTTTCGGAAACACTATGCAACATCCTGAATGAATGTGATCCAGGGGAGAAAATGATTCTATTGGTGCTATAACTGAATGATTTGGAACAAGACAAGACAAGAGACATCTAGGAACAGTGATGACTGGGGAGTATGAGTCTAAAACAAATAAACAAACAAACCCCTTTGTTTCAAAAATGTGATTTAGGGATTAGCCTATTCATATGTACACAGAGCAAAGGAATTAATGAAAACTGAAAATAATAATTGAGCTGATTGTTTATGATGAAGCACTGAGAATTAATGAAGGATACTATACAATGATGAAGAGAGATTACTTGGTAGTATGAATAGTGGATCTTAGGAAAAAATAGAAATGGGGAAAAAAGAAACAGGAGTGAATGTAGCATGACTACCGGAAGAGGCAAGTATAAGTATTAGAAGATAGATTAATCTCCCAACATATTATGGCAAAAGGACATAACGAAAGAGAATGTGGGAGCTGCTTGGAACAGAGTGAAAAAACATGTTACAGAGTGCTGCAGAATTATTTCCTACTTATGCTAATAGGTAGTATAAAAAGAATGTTTGGTAAAATGAGGAAATGAAAGAAACTATGAATTAGAGGAAAATGTAACAGAATGATTATTGAAAAAATGATGAGAGAAAAGTATTGTATAATATAATATGTAAATAGAGAGAAATATAGTGGCAAAGACATAATCAAAGAGAGCAACTATTTAACTATCCTATTTAACATCTACATGAAACCGCTGGGTGAGATCATCCATCACCATGGGATGAGGTATCATCAATATGCTGATGATACTCAATTATATATCTCCATCCCAGGTGAAGTAAGTGATGCGGTCACCACCCTATCTCAGTGCCTGGTGGGCCGTAGGGGCCTGGATGGGGAACAACAGGCTTCAGCTGAACCCTGGCAAGACCGAGTGGCTGTGGATTGATGGCCCCTCGGTATCTGGGAAGTTGTCATCTTTGGTTCTGGATGGGGTGGCACTGCCCCATTCGGAACTGGTGCGGAACTTGGGGGTACTCCTGGACTCATGACTCCTGCTCGAAGAGCAGGTGGCAGTCGTGGCTAGGAGGGCCTTTGCACAGCTTCAGCTTGTGCGCCAGTTATGCCCATTCCTGGACCGCGATGCCCTCTGAACGGTCACTCATGCCCTTGTCATCTCTCATATAGACTATTGCAATGCGCTCTACATGGGGCTACCCTTGAAGAATATCCGGAATATTGCTTCCAGGTCCAATTCAAGGTGTTGGTTATTACCTTTAAAGCCCTACATGGCATGGGACCAGGATACCTGAGGGACCGTCTTATCCTCATAACATCGACCCGCCCCACCCAATCATGCAGAGAGGGCTTGCTACAGACCCCATCAATAAAAGAATTCCATCTAACAGGGTCCAGGAGGCAGGCGTTCTCTGCAACGGCGCCCACCCTTTGGAATATCTTGCCCCCAAAGTTGAGGTGGATTTCCTCCCTCCTGGCCTTCCAGAAAAATCTAAAAACCTGGTTGTGCCACCTAGCATGGGAAGGAAAAGGTAATAGCTCCTCCTGGGGGTGGTTAGTATCATAATACCCTCCTTATTGTTTGAGATTAATTCACCAGACTGGATTTTATATTTATATTTATTGTGTCATGTTTTATTTATATTGTATTTTAATCTTTTTTTTATTGTAAACCGTCCAGAGTCCTCTGTTGGGGGAGATGGGCGGTCATATAAATTTAAATAATAAATAAATAATAAACTAACATTTAGGATTAAGACGCAAAGAAAATACAAAGCAATTTTAATGGGAATAAAAAATTGCTTTGGAAATGTGAAAAGAGCCTCTAATACAGTGAATGGAATTAAAAATAAAAGTGATGAAATTATTTGGGATTAAACTGAACTGAGGGAATGCTGACTATAGTATTTTAGAAATTTGTATTGGAAAGGTAGTGATATGTAAAAGAGTGGAATTGAAACAAATGCTATAAATGTTAGTATGCAAGAGAAATGATGAAAAAGAAGTCATAAATACTGTGAATGTTGAAAAAGGATAAGTCTACAGGTATAGAGAGAGTAACTGGATAAATTTTAAAATATGAAAATTGCTTGCTGTGTGATTTAACACATGTGTACCTGACTGAAAGAATACAATTATTGTTCCTCTATACAAAGGAAAAAGTAGTAAGGGTGGATGAAAAAACTATAGGAGGATTAAGTGTGCCTGGGAAGATATTTTGCAGAATTCTGATCAAAAAAGTGACAATGAGCAGGCAGGGAATATGGAGACCAGATGCTTACTCTTCAGCAGCTTCAGATGTATCAATATGAGAAATAAAGTTTATTTTACAATTATCAAGAGAAAACTTATGATAAAACAAGCAAGCTTAAATTATGGAATGCGTTTTTTTTAAAAAAATAGTGAAGTAGGACAAACAGAAAAAGAAAATACATCAGTGATAGTTCAATAAAAGTGATTAGAATAAACTAACATTTAAGAACAAGAAAGAAAAATAGCTCAACATAATATTAATCTAAAAGTAATTCAAATCTTAAGCTTATTATTAAATGTAGAACATTTAGAAACATATTATAAATGTTTTTGTTAGAATAGGGAGCTGAACATTGGTTAATAAATGCTATAAGAGTGGTATGTGATGGAAATAACGTCTACCTGAGAATTGTCTGTATCTAGACAATGCCATATTGTTGGCTGAGAACCTGAATGATTTCTGGCGAATGTTGTATAGATTATAATATGCAACAAGAACAATATGAAGTCTATCAAAGACCAAGGGAGTTATATGACACAGAAAATGAAGTTAGGCAAGTTATACATACATAATAAAAAAAACTAGGGCAAGTAAATGTGCACTTTATTTTGTGTATTTTGTTAGAACATAAACTGAAGGTGAATGTTAAAGGAAGCAAAACTGTATATATATGAGCATCCTACTGTCTTCTTTGTAGGGGCGTGGTGGTTCAGCGGGTAAGACGCCAGGCTTGTCGATTAAAGATCGCAAGTTTGGAGGTTCGAATCCCTAGCCCGGCGTGACGGAGTGAGCTCCCGCACTAGCTCCAGCTCTTGCCAACCTAGCAATTCGAAAGCATGCAAATGCAAGTAGATGAATAGGTACCACTTCCGTGGGTAGGTAACAGCGTTCCGCGCGTGTCATGCGGCCACATGACCATGGAAGCGTCTTCGGACAACGCTGGCTCTTCGGCTAACAAACGGAGATGAGCACCGGCCCCTAGAGTCAGACACGACTGCACAAATGTGCAGGGGGAACCTTTACCTTTTACCTTACTGTCTTCTTTAATATGGAAGTGAGTAGGAGAAATATGAAAGTAACTTGAATTCAGTGGGAATGGGATACTTAAGGAGTTGTAGGTGGTCAAATAAGAGGGTCAGGAATGAGTGGGTACTGAATGCATCTGGACTGAATACCAAAGTGAGTGACCAATGAGAAAGAAATATTTTGAGGTGCTTCTTGATCCCACACTAACACTGGACTTTTACATTATACTGGAGGCCTGAGGATCTTCATCATCTTCAGGTGATCAAGCAGATGCACCCTTTTTTGGCATCATTAAGGAATAGTTTGCTAATTTCTGGGTTGAACAACTACAATGCAATCTTTAGGAGGCGGCCCTTGAAGATGAATGCAGCAGTGTGGGTAGTAAGTGGTTTTTTTCCCCCCACTGGTTACTGATTGCTTTGGAGGCCTATTGTCCAGCTGCCTAGCTTTATACAGACTGCCACCCCCTCCCCATATTTAAATCTTCAAGGGCACATAGTAGCAAGTCCCCATCTAACATTGACAGTAAGCTCTGGCATAGCCTATACCAGTATTTCTCAACCTTGGTAACTTCAAGATGTGTGGCTTTCAACTTCCAGAATTCCCCAGCCAGCATGACTGGCTGGGGAATTCTGGGAGTTGAAGGCCACACATCTTCAAGCTGCCAAGGCTGAGAAACACTGGCCTATACTATGGAACAAAATGTCATTAGACTTAAGGGGAAATCTCTCCTTGTTACAGTTTAAAAGGGGCCTTGAAACCTATCTTTTGTTTTAGTTTCGTGTTTTTTGTGGTAATGATTTTAACTGTTACGCTGTTGAATATTAGATATTGTAGAAGCAGAAAATGGAGACCGTAGCTTGTCAAGCTTTAAAGGATGAAATAAACAAGGTGGGGCATTATTTGTTTGTTTGCGGGGGTGGTTTTTTGGGGGCAAAGTTGCAAAACCGAACTGTACTGACACACTGAGAGCCTCCCCTGTTTGTGGGACGCTCCAAGGAAACAGAGTTGGTGGCACCACCACTATTACATTTTTGACACCCCAAAAAATCTGTTTTTATTTCATCCCTCTGGATGAAACGCAGCTGAAGCTGCTGGTTTTTTTAATGTTATCTTGTTGTTTTATTTATTTGTCCATTTCAGATTTATATTGTAAGCCGTTCTGGGAATCTATTTATACTGAAGCCTGGGATGTTAACAGCTCAAATTAAATTAGATTAAATTACATGAAATTGAAAGATACAGGCTGTCATCTGGGCAAACTACAATTGGCCTGAAACTGTTCCATGCTTGGGCCTAATGCTGAAGAAAAAAATATTATTGACATTAATTGGAATTTGACTTCATTCAAATGTAAGATTTGTTTTCTTTGAGTATTTCCCTTATGGATGATCACTGCTAACTGAGCTCTACAATTATTACAGTGTAATTGCCCATTAAGGCTGCTTGAATGCCCTACTTACTCTAAGCCTCAGTTGCCGTCACTGGCTGAATTCATACATTACACTCAGCCATAACAGGGTTTGTTTTGCCTGAGTGAATCCAGCCATTATAGCTTTTCAGCCATGGTGTCATGATGTATGAACCAGGACACTATGGCTTGTTCAACAAGCCATGCTTGAAGCAAACCAGAGTTTAGTGCAATGTGTTAAGGTAGGTTCTGAGTAGCTCTCTGTAAAATTTAGGGTATAATCCTAAAACCAGACATTTCTGACCTCAATGGGAGGGGGGAAAACAAAGCACACAAGATCATAAGAAAAAGATCCTTGATGACAAGAGATGAGATTTTGGGATGAGAAACCTATAGGCCTCCAGATGTTGCTGCATCACAATTCCCAGTTGCCTCGGCCAGATTGGCCAATGGTGAGGAATACTAGGAGTTGCAGCTAATCAATATCTGGAGGTCTACAGGTTCTTTAGCCTTTTCCTTCTGGGAGATTTTCCCATAGACCTAGAACCAGCAACATAATGAATGGAGACAAGTACAAAGGCAGGTACTGACATCTTATGTATTGGCAGTTTCAACTGTTTCAAAGATTAGCATTCATAAAGCTGCTCAACCCTCTGTTTAAAAAGTTATGGTTGGAGTTGGAATGAATGTTCATCTGAGGTCGGTCAAGCCCACATTCTATCCTGCTTATTTTACTTAGAGACTGCAGCTTGGAAACCTTGTGCCAGGTTCAACAGCTTTCATCCGATATATTTAATATTCTTGAAGTGTGAAATTTAAACACAAAAATAAATATTATGCGTCTGGAAATGTGTGCCATGCTTTGCTCTGTACAATGTAAGAAGCATACAGTTTGGTGTTTATTTTCACAGCAGCATACTGAGAGTTTCACAGAGGGTCCGCTTATTAATTCCCAGAGGTTGTAGACATCCACTTTACAATATCTTCTCTTCAAGGTGCTCTCTCTCTCTCTCTCTCTCTCACACACACACACACACACATTCCTTCCTTCCTTCCTTCCTTCCTTCCTTCCTTCCTTCCTTCCTTCCTTCCTTCCTTCCTTCCTTCCTTCCTTCCTTCCTTCCTTTCTTTCTTTCTTTCTTTCTTTCTTTCTTTCTTTCTTTCTTTCTTTCTTTCTTTCTATGCTGGGTTGAAATTACTTTAGAAAGAAGCCTCTTCTTTTGTCTCAATCTAGGTGCCAACTATTAGTAACTCCCACGAAATGTCAAATCCAAATAAAAAAGGTATTATGCAGGAGAGGTTGGTGATTACATAACTGACATAATCCTTCTACCAGATATGAAAGTCTGCATTTATTAACTGGCATTCAGTCTGGGGATAGTTTATCGATGTGCATTGAGTAAATTATGTGGAGACATGATTCAAAACAAAATAAGCTCAGCGCCTGCTGCTATATCTGGGGTTTTCACAGCATTATCAGGATTAGAAAACCAAATCTGGTCATAGTCCTCCATAAGGTTTTGGGATGTTTGTGGAAGTTGAAGAAATGGCTTTGGCTTGTGGATCAGTTTCTAAAGCAACACAGGAAGCAAAATGAGTTCCTCTATCATGGGGTTGCGGTGGCTCAGCAGGTAAGACGTGAGGCTTGTCGATCGGAAGGTCGCAACTTTGGCGGTTTGAGACCCTAGCCCAGCGTGATGGAGTGAGCTCCCGCACTGGCCCCAGCTCTTGCCAACCTAGCAATTCAAAAGCATGCAAATGCAAATAGATGAATGGTACCACTTTGGTGGGGAGGTAACAGCGTTCCGTGCGCGTCATGCCAGCCACATGACTGCGGAAGCATCTTCGGACAACGCTGGCTCTTCGGCTAAGAAACGGAGATGAGCACCGGCCCCTAGAGTCAGACACGACTGTGCAGGGGAACCTTTACTGTTACCTCTATCCATAGCTCAGCACCACCAGATTCTGAAAAAGCTGCCCTTGACTTTATTTATTTGCAGATCTTATATGGCTGCTCATCTTATATAATGATTCTAGGCAGCTCACAACAATCAATAAACACAGAGATAAAAACAAAACCACCCTTCCTCTCCCCCAGCCGCAAGAGTGCACAGCTCTAGCGGATAACACTTCGTAGTAAATAAAAAAAAAAGTCTGGCACTGGGTCCTCTGTCTTACAGCTAGGGATGAGTACACCAGTTTAAACCTGCCCATCTGGAGGGCACATTTTCAACCTGGTGAATTCAATTATAAAGAGTGTTCTGGTGGTAGAAGGGACTGTACTAATGTTTTAAACAGACAGGGTGAGTGAGGGCCTTCCATTTGTTGTCATGAAACTGTCAAATTTTCCTTGTACATTCAGACTGTGAGCTCTTTGTTGAAAGGCTCCGCCTTCTCAATCATTTCCTGAAATGAGCAGGTAATCATAGGAATTCCACAGTCATTCCAGGAAGTACTGGAAAAAGAGAAGCATGTTGGTGAAGAATCCTTTGACAATGTGAGTACTTATTGAACATGTACAGGTAAATAACATGATGTAAAAGATCCTCAGCCTCCTTAGGGATCCCTCTGATCTTAGGTGGGAAGCTATTCCAAAGGGCTGGGCCGGACACTGAGGAGGTGTGCCTCCGAGGTCCCAACAGATGACAACATTTAAGAGAGGGGACCTGGAGCACACCCACTCTATCTAACCTAATAGAATGGGCAGACAGCCTCAGGGAGGGATGGTCCCACAGATAACTGGCCCTCTGCCATGTAGGGCTTTAAAGGTGATAACCAGCATCTTGAATTGCACCCGGAAAGCAAGTGGGATCCAATGCAGCTCACACATTAGTGATGTAACTTGGGTGAACCATGGGGCACCCAAAACTGCATGTATCGCTGCATTCTGGATGAGTTGCAGCTTCTAGATGGTCCTCAAGGGCAGCCCCATTTAGAGTGCATTGCAGTAATCTGAATGGGAGGTGACTAAGGCATGAGTGACTGTGAGCAAGGCTTCCCGGTCCAGGAATGGGCGCAATTGGCATACAAGATGGATTTGTGCAAAGACCCCCATGGTCACAGATGCCACCTGCTTTTCCAGCGGGAGCTGTGAGTCCAGGAGGACCCCAAATTGCATACCAGATCTGTCCAAGGGTGTGTTAGTTACCCCATCCAGAGTCAGAGATGTCAACTCCCCTGACCCCAGAGGACCAAAGACCCACAACCACTCCATCTTGCTAGGATTGAGTCACAGCCAGTTTCTCCCCATCCAGGCCGTTATAGCCTTTTGGTACTGAGAAAGCACCTGAACTGCATCACAAGCCCAGCATGGAGTAAAGATGTACAGTATAACAGTATCATCAGCATACTGATAATACTGAACCCCATGCCATTGGATGACCTCTCCCAGCAGCTTCATATAGATATTATATAGGAGGGGAGAGAGACCTGAGCCCTGAGGCACCCCACATCTGTAATAGAGGCCTAGGGCTGGACCACCATAACTGACTATACTAGCCATGGAGAAAGGAAGAGAACCACCGCAAAATGGTGTTTCCCACTCCCAATCCCCAGAGCTTGATGGTATCAAAATTCACTGAGAGATCCAGGAGGGCCAGGATGGACACACCACCCCCATCCCGAACCCTCCAAATGTCATCCACAAGTGCAACCAATGATGTCTTGGTACTATAGCTCAGCCTGAATCTTGACTGAAAAGGGTCTAGATAATCTGCCTCATCCCGGGCCCTCTGCAGCTGGGAGCCCACCACCCTCTCATCAACCTTCCCTAAAAAGGGAAGGTTGGAGACTGAATAAATGTTATCCAACACCCTTGGGTCCAAGGATGGCATCTTGAGGAGGGGATGAACCACCCCCTCCTGCAAAGGCTGGCAGAACCACCTTCTCCTGCAAAGAGGCAATTACCACAACTTGGACCCAACCCCATGCCACCTCCCAGGAGAACTTCACGACCCAGAAGGGGCATGGGTCCAAACTACAGGTCGCAGAGCTCACCGATGCAAGGATCCTGTCCACTTCCTCAGGATTCTGGACCTCTGAAAACAAAGAGTTTAGCAATCTCTTCTGAGAATGACTTGTGTGAGAATTTTTCTTCTGGCATTCAGGCCAATGTGCGAAATCCTACAAGGTCTCCTGGGAAATGGAATATGTTGCCAACTTGCCGTACTCTCGTTCATTACTTCCTACTCTGATTGACAGTGTCTTTACAGAATTTCAGCAAGGAGTGTCTTTCCCAGACTTCTCTGGAGGTGCCTGGAAAGCATGCACCGTACCACTAAAGACGCTTGTGGTAAGGGAAAGAGAAAGGGTGGATCTCTGGCAAAAGGTTAGCTTTATACAAAATACACGTACGACTATATTTTGGATCTATGAAAATTAAATAGAAAAGAAGGATAGAAGCAACTTAAACCCACGTCTGTCAGACCTTTAAAAAAAAAAAAAGACTGCTTAAATTCCTTCTGCCTTAAGATAGTCTTACTTCCTTTGATTTCCACAGATCCTTAAGAGGCGCGACAAAGTGTCTACTGCATTACCAGCAATCTGTATTCAAGAGTATCAAATTTGTGTAAATTTCATAGCACTGTACTGTGCTCCATTTAACCTGTGAGAAATTCAAGTGCAAATGAGGCAATTCATGAACAGAACCCTTGATGCAGAGACGGGGCTTTGGGGGTGAATTTAATGGCTGGCCAAAGGTACAAGACTGATGGCCCTGGAATTGAAGGATTTGGTTAATGGAATGAGCTATTCCTGCTCTCATACAAAGCTATGGCCATGCACGTCAATTTAAACAGTGAAGGTGGTATCAAGTACGTCTTATAGCAGGGATGGGCAACCTTTGGTGGTTGACAAGAACCACCCTTAACATTGGGAGGAGGGCCCAAGGCTGCAAAGCACACAAAATGCTAGGGCTACCTTCTGTGAAAGTTTTGAGGATTTGCCTATTTCAGTGCTTATACTACAGCATTCCTTTGTTTTCTACTGCTGTCAGTTTTCAGAAATCACAGTCTTCCAATCCTAGGGCTCTATGTTGCTGGTCCTGGATCAACAGTTACAGTATATACCCGTGGCATAGCCATAAAAAGTGGCAGAGGGAGTGGAAATATTTTACACAACCTATTAGGAAGTGTGGGGGCCAATAGATCTGGCTAATGTATAGTGCCAGGATTGTACCCCAGTTTGCTTCTGTTTTTTTCTTGAAATTTTCACTTTGGCTCATAAGGCAAAACTGCAGATAAGCATAGAAAGAAGATGTCACACATACTGGACCCAATTTGGAATTGACTTTGACATATTTTCCCCCAATTATTCTAAGTCATAGACCTCTACATGGGGGACAAAGGGGCCATGCGTATGAAATGCATGTCATGATACTAACCCTGTAACTTAGGTACATGTGTTCACCGCTGAAACACCCAATGCAAAGGTGAGGTTTACATTGTGACATCCCTGCATATGTTGTTATTTGTTGTCATGACGGTTATTTGTGGGTGCTGATGTTCTAGGTCAGAGCTTTCCAAACTGTGTGTCGCGACACAAAAGTGTGTCGCCACACACAGTCTGGTGTGTCGCCACACAACCTGGAAGCGCTGATCATCATCAGGACTTCCGGGTTTTCCTGCGGCGACACACCAACGGCGGTGCGCAAAAACCCGAAAGCGGCAGCAGCGCTTCCGGGTTTTTGCGCGCTGCTGCAACGGCGGCACTTCGGGGTTTTCCCGCGGCGACACACAAACGGCGGTTGGTGTGTCGCCATGGGAAAACTTTGGAAAGCCCTGTTCTAGGTTGATGTTCTATGGGAGAGGGGTATGTGTATACCCAGTATCTCTCTGCATGCAGTCCTCAAGAAATGAATTACTTTCTTTTATTTGAAATAGGGATGTTCTTTGATTAATATAACCTCTTGTAAACATCAAGAGACTTCAGTTACCAAATAGACAGACAGACAGACAGACAGACAGACAGACAGACAGACAGACAGACAGACAATGGAACCTGCAACAAACTATGTTGAATGATCCCACTGTGGGGTCTAATCATTTAGCCAGACACACCCTCTTCCAGGATACTTCATCCATCACCATCATCCCATGCACATACTACACAATTTCCCAAACACCATTCTATGGTTACGTAACATGCTTAGTTCTCATTTGGCTATTTTCGGACTTTTCTTTCCCCTCTGGTTCATTACCCTTTTTTCCTGTTTTTGCAAGAAAGATGGATAAGGTCATTTGTGCTATTGAAGAAGAACTAAGTTCATTTTTAATATATAAAGCAAAGATCAGTGACATCATGTCTGTAGGCCTCTGGATGCCCATGGTTTCCCTAAATGGCTCACCAAAATAAATTATAATATATTTTTTAAAAAATTAGAAATTAAATCTCATTATAGATTTGAAAGCTTTTGTGATTTTAGCTTTTCCACCCAAGATCTTGTGATGTCACTGAAATCACACAAGATTGGGCATGGTCATGAGATTTAGGATGATTGTGTGTGGAGGATGCTGCTGCACACTGGGTAAGAATAGAAAAGACATCCTGTTATATACACCTTACACCATTAGTAAGGGTTCTAACCAAACTATGCCAGCAAATCTTTATATCTGTTATATATAGGTTTGAAGACTATTCAATAGCCATTTGGGGGTAATGGAGCTAAGACACATACTGTAACACTAAGAGATTCTGCTCTGTTTTTGTTGCAGAAACCTCAGCAGAATGTCACAGTGGGTTGTTCTTCTGCCACCGAGGCTGAACTACCATACTGAAGTTCCCCCTCCAAAGTATCACCACCTCATTCATCTGAACCATTTATGCTTTAGCTCTGTTTTTTTTAAAAAAAAAAAAGTCTGTGTAGATGGAATCTTCATTTCTCTCTCTTTGAGATCTTAACACGTTGCTTTCTGACTGTTTCTGGAAGGAGAGAGGGAATCAGTTAACAGAGAGAAAGAGAGAAAGAGTGCTCAATATCATACCTGCCTGTTAGATGATACCAGGAGCTTCAGTTGCCAGCTGCAAGGGCCAACTCAGGCTGCATCCAGTTCACAACGAAAGGCTGCCTGTTCTTCAATATGTGCCATTTCCAAGCTGTGAAATAATCCTTGCCTTGCATTTCATCCTTCCCTTTGGGTACCTGCTCCAGTGAATGACCCCCATCTTGCTTTGTGCATTTGAGATTTGAAACTGGCTGCTAACTACGGTGCTTGCATTTCTGACCCTGACTGCTGGGAATTGAACCTAAGTCTCTCAAGTGCTGTAGGATCTAATTAAAATGCATCTTATTCCAGGAAAGACTCATTACCTTTTTTGATATTTATATAAGGGAATGTCCACCATAATGGTTAGTAACTATGAATAAAAGTTTCCTTTCAGGAGGAAAAAATAATCCAATAGGGCTCTTATTTAGATATGGAATTTTAGCCTTATGAAAGTGTGCAACAGATTATTATATTAATGAGCTTCATCTGGCTTTGTGCAGTTTGTTTCTTTTGGTTAGCTGGACTCTCCTTCCCCCGCCCCCTCTTCTCTACTTAGAGAAGTTTGAAAGGGGTCAGCTTGTTCCCGTAGGTGCAATCTTTTGAGGGAGATGGGTGGTGATGAAATTTGAAATATAAATAAATATATAAATAAATAAATCCATATCTTACCTAAGTACGTGGAGAGGCATGCTCAACTTTCCACAGGAGCAGATGAGCTCATCATTCCTCTTGAAGAGGCAATGTTTCTATAGGGCTGGCCATTGGTCCTTGCCTCCAGTGCTTGCTCATCTAGAGCTTGCCCATCATCACCCTTCCTGAAGTAAAGGGGCTATTTCCTTTTGTGAATCATGAGCTTCTCAGAGCAACTATACCATCACCCTAGTACAGATTGGTCATTGCTGGGAATGACAGGAACTGAAGTCCACAGCTCTGGAAGATCACCAGCATAAAAAAGGATGCTCTAGAAAAAAGCAGAAGCAGAGAAAAATTCCACTTCCAACTTGCTGGATAACTGGAGGAGAGATGATTTTTGTGACCAACTCTGCTGCATCAGGCAATTAACATTTCTGATCAGCTTGGCTGGACTGATTCCATCATCTTTTTAGTATTCAAATGGGACAGGTTTAATTTGAATTGGAAGAAAAGGAGTAAGGAGATCCAATGTGAGTTGGAAGGAGGGGACCCTAGTGAAGTGCTGCAGTGACAAAGAATGGTGTATGTTAATTAACCAATCTCTCTTAAGGCCAACTAATTCATTGAGGATCTGAGGTTCCAGAGCCAACCCTTGGGTCCTGATGGTTTGGTTGACCTCAATGCTAACCAATGGAAGATGGTCAAAGGGCCTCCACAGCACACAGTTAAGATAGACTGGGAAATAAAAAGATTGCATGCCCTACTTGATCCAGCGTTCAGAGCTAGAATAGGCTGTTGAAGGTAAGCTTTGGAATATATAGTTATTAAGGTGAAGAGGAAGTGTGATCCTCCTTGAACCTAGCACCACTATTTTTCTCCTTGTCCTTCAGGAGAAACCACAACGCAAATACGGCAAAGTTATACAAGTACACAATTCACGTCATTTCCCATCCTGTGCACACTCTATGGATGTCCATCTCCTTCAGTACATTTTGGGAATGGGATGCAAAGAGTTTTCCATAGTTACCAATGGAAAAGGGGAATGCCCACAGGACAATATTCTGTGCTTCAAAGCAGGACACCCAGCCTAGTTCTGGTACTCTTTTTCACAAGATGTAGCACAACACACAGTGCAATGGCTTCTGTGGCAAGTTAATATTGGAATGAGAGAGTTCAAGATACAGTTCTATAAAATGATCTGTTTTATGATTAACCTCCATTAATCAAGCCAGTTTTAAGAGTGAACAAGGGTTCTCAGACACTGATTTGCTGTTGCTTATGACCATATAAAAGATAACTTTGTCTTCCTAAATGTATCTACCTTTCAATGAAAATGAAAGACCATCCCTTCCATAATCAAACAATTATTGATTAGAGTTCTAGTCTCAGGTGGAAAGTCACAAGGAAGATTTCCAACGTCTGGCAGCTAAACATGTCAGTTGTGACATTTCTAAAATTCTGTTTCTGCATCTATAGATTAGGGAAGATATTTTTTAACATACTTTCTCTCGTTTTCTATATCTTTTAAAATGTCATGGCTATGTGTTACAGAATTGTCCAACTCAATAATAAAAGCTATGGCCACCATGATGGAAAGGACTTATATGGTTCATTTCAATGTAATTTTTCCTACTTTCTTTTCCAATCTCATATTCTGCCATCACTCAGGAAAGGAACACATGCATGGAGTAACATTATATGAGGTATGACTGGCTTCTGGAAGAAAGGAGAATGAGAACACAAATGTCTAAGTCAGATACTTTAAAGTAGAGCTTTCCAAACTTTTCATATTGGTGACACAACTTTTAGACATGCATCATTACGTGACACAGTAATAACAGGGCACCCCGCCACCCGGCCCACGCGATTGGCTCCTGGGTGGAAACCCCGCCCCACGCCCCCTACGATTGGCTCCTGGGTGGAAACCCCACCCACGCCACCCGCGATTGGCTCCTGGGTGGAAACCCCGCCCCCAACCCACGTGATTGGCTTCCGCCTTGGGCAGGGCAGGGTTGTCCTGCTCTGCTCTGCTCTGCCCTGCCCCACCCTGCCCTGCCAAGAAAAGCTGCGGTCGCGAGGCGAAAAAGCCTCAGATCACTGCAAAAAGTGACGGTGGGGGGGCGCCCCGGGGTAGAAAATATCCATGCCAATCAGCTGTGCGGTGGGGAGGAGACGCGCCTCCACCTCCCAGCCACACAGCTGATCGGCACAGATATTTTCCACCCCGGGGCGCCCCCCCCACCATAACTTTTTGCGGTGATCCGAGGCTTTTTCGCCTCGCGACCGCAGCTTTTCTTGGCAGAGCACCACTGTCGTGAGGCAAAAAAGCCTTGGATCACCGCAAAAAGTGACAGTGGGGGGCGCCCTGAGGTGGAATATATCGGCGCCGATCAGCTGTGCGGCGGGGAGGAGGCACGCCTCCGCCTCCTGGCCGCAGAGCTGATCGGCACAGATATTTTCCAACCCGAGGTGGGCCCCCCACCGTCACATTTTGCGGTGATACAAGGCTTTTTTGCGTGCCATGGCGGCGGCGGCAGCGTTGTCGTCCTGGAACCCGGAAGCGCTGATGGTCCGCTGCTGCCGCGTGCCATCAGCACTTCCAGGTTCTTGCACAACACACTTGGGGCCCCCAGGCGACACAGCATTGTGTCGTGACACACAGTTTGGAAAGCCCTGCTTTAAAGCAAAGAAAATAAGGGTTGAACTAGACATCAGAAGAGGGTTGAACTAGACAATGTTTGTGAGGACCCTTCTGGGTCTATCAGTCACCAATATCCAACATCTTTGGAGGTTAGCATGTGTGCACACATATAGATACATATAGAGACTATATAGATAAGGTATAATCTTAAGCATCCTGAAGTACCCAGGTTACAAGTATATCCCAATTAATTAATATTTCAAGGCTGGCTGATTTACATCACTGGGCCAATAAACAGTTCAGTTGAGCTCAATGTCGACTGGTGCAAGACAAGTCAGGAAAGGTATATCTCCTTATCAACTTTGAGTGTAGGCCATAAATAGGGAGTAATTTAAGATGGATATAGAATGTTTAACTATTTAAGTGTGAAAATGCCCTAAATTCTGATCCCAAATGCCATCAAAAGCATCAGGGATGTTGGGCATCTTCCAGAATGCCTGTTTGGAAACAATATTCTTTGTAAACTGCTTTCAGATGTTTTAAAATGGAAAGTAGTATACAAATGCTAGAAATAAATAAAATGTTTCCAATCTGCGTTGACAGCTTAGTCTCTTCGACAACAGCCCGCTGTTTAACCACTCCTAAAAAAGTAGAACTATCCTCTAAGTAACTTTTTCACTGGCTGATCCTCCCTACTTATAAGATAACTTATAAGATAGATCTTATTTTAGCATTGGTTCATATCATATTCCATCATAGACAGGTTTTTTTGTTGTTGTTGTTCAGTCGTTTAGTCGTGTCCGACTCTTCGTGACCTCATGGACCATAGCACGCCAGGCCTTCCTGTCCTCCACCGTCTCCCGGAGTTTACTCAAATTCATGTTCATTACATCGGTGATGATATCTAACCATCTCATCCTCTGCCGTCCCCTTCTCCTTTTGCCTTCAGTCTTTCCCAGCATCAGGGTCTTTTCCAGTGAGTCCTCTCTTCGCATTATGTGGCCAAAGTATTTGAGCTTCAGCTTCAGTATCTGTCCTTCCAATGAGCAGTCAGGGTTGATTTCCTTTAGGATTGACTGATTTGACCTCCTTGCAGTCCAAGGGACTCTCAAGAGTCTTCTCCAGCACCACAGTTCGAAAGCGTCAATTGGTCCAACTCTCACAGCCATACATTACTACTGGGAAAACCATAGCTTTAACTATACGGACCTTTGTCGGCAAGGTTATGTCTCTGCTTTTTAATATGCTGTCTAGGTTTGCCATAGCTTTCCTCCCAAGGAGCAAGCGTCTTTTAATTTCATGGCTGCACTCACTGTCTGCGGTGATCTTGGAGCCCAAGAAAATAAAATCTGTCACTGCTTCCATTTCTTCCCCTTCTATTTGCCAGGAAGTGATGGGACCAGATGCCATGATCTGAGTTTTTTTTAATGTTGAGTTTCAAGCCAGCTTTTGCACTCTCCTCTTTCACCCTCATCAAGAGGCTCTTTAGTTCCTCTTCACTTTCTGCCATTAGGGTGGTATCGTCTGCATATCTGAGGTTGTTGATATTTCTCCCGGCAATCTTAACTCCAGCTTGTGATTCATCCATCCCGGCATTTCTCATGATGTATTCTGCATATAAGTTAAATAAGCACGGTGATAATATACAGCCTTGTCGTACTCCTTTCCCAATTTTGAACCAGTCAGTTGTTCCATGTCCGGTTCTAACTGTTGCTTCTTGACCCGCATACAGGTTTCTCAGGAGACAGGTAAGGTGGTCTGGTACTCCCATCTCTTTAAGAATTTGCCACAGTTTGTTGTGATCCACACAATCAAAGGCTTTAGCGTAGTCAATGAAGTAGAAGTAGATGTTTTTCTGGAACTCTCTTGCTTTTTCCATGATCCAGAGAATGTTGGCAATCTGATCTCTAGTTCCTCTGCCTCTTCGAAACCCACCTTGCACTTCTGGTAGTTCTCGGTTCACACACTGCTGAAGCCTAGCTTGTAGGATTTTGAGCATAACCTTGCTAGCATGTGAAATGAGCACAATTGTACGGTAGTTTGAACATTCTTTGGCATTGCCTTTCTTTGGAATTGGAACGTAAACTGACCTTTTCCAATCCTGTGGCCACTGTTGAGTTTTCCAAATTTCTTGGCATATTGAGTGCAGCACTTTAACAGCATCATCTTTTAGGATTTTAAATAGCTCAGCTGGGATACTGTCTTCTCCGCTAGCTTTGTTGTTAGTAATGCTTCCTAAGGCCCACTTGACTTCACTCTCTAGGATGTCTGGCTCAAGGTCAGTGACCACACCATCGTATTTATCAGGGATATTAAGATCTTTCTTGTATAGTTCTTCTGTGTATTCTTGCCACCTCTTCTTAATCTCTTCTGCTTCTGTTAGGTCCCTGCCTTTTTTGTCCTTTATCATGCCCATCTTTGCACAAAACGTTCCCTTGATATCTCTGATTTTCTTGAAGAGATCTCTAGTCTTCCCCATTCTATTGTTTTCCTCGATTTCTTTGCACTGTTCATTTAAGAAGGCCGCCTTATCTCTCCTTGCTGTTCTCTGGAAATCTGCATTCAGTTGTTTATATCTTTCCCTTTCTCCCTTGCCTTTTGCTTCCCTTCTTTCCTCAGCTATTTGTAAAGCCTCATCAGTCAGCCACTTTGCTTTCTTGCATTTCTTTTTCTTTGGGATGGTTTTAGTTGCTGCCTCCTGTACAATGTTACGAACCTCCATCCACAGTTCTTCAGGCACTCTGTCTACCAGATATAATCCTTTAAATCTATTCCTCACCTCCACTGTATATTCATAAGGGATATGATTTAGGTCATACCTGAGTGGTCTAGTGGTTTTCCCTACGTTCTTCAATTTAAGCCTAAATTTTGCGATAAGAAGCTCATGATCTGAGCCACAGTCAGCTCCAGGTCTTGTTTTTGCTGATTGTATAGAGCTTCTCCATCTTTGGCTGCAAAGTATATAATCAATCTGATTTTGGTATTGACCATCTGGTGATGTCCATGTGTAGAGTCGTCTCTTGTGTTGTTGGAAAAGAGTGTTTGCTATGACCAGCGTGTTCTCTTGACAAAACTCTATTAGCCTTTGCCCTGCTTCATTTTGTACTCCGAGGCCGAACTTGCCTGTTATTCCGTTTATTTTTTGACTTCCTACTTTAGCATTCCAGTCCCCTATGATGAAAAGGACATCTTTTTTTGGTGTTAGTTCTAGAAGGTGTTGTAGGTCTTCATAGAACCGGTCAACTTCAGCTTCTTTGGCATCAGTGGTTGGGGCATAGACTTGGATCACTGTGATGTTGAATGGTTTGCCTTGGATTCGAACTGAAAGCATTCTGTCGTTTTTGAGGTTGTACCCCAGTACTGCCTTTCCCACTCTTTTACTGACTATGAGAGCTACTCCATTTCTTCTAAGGGATTCTTGCCCACAGTAGTATATATAATGGTCTCCTGAATTAAATTTGCCCATTCCTGTCCATTTTAGTTCGCTGATTCCCAATATGTCGATGTTCAATCTTGTCATCTCATGTTTGACCACATCCAGCTTACCTTGATTCATAGTTCTTACATTCCAGGTTCCTATGCAATATTGTTCTTTACAGCATCGGACTTTCCTTCCACTTCCAGACACATCCACAACTGAGCGTCCTTTCGGGTTTGGCCCAGCCGCTTCACACTTTCTGGAGCTACTCGGAATTGCCCTCCGCTCTTCCCCAGCAGCATTTTGGACACCTTCTGACCTGAGGGGCTCATCTTCCGGCGTCATATCTTTTAGCCTTTTGATACTGTCCATGGGTTTTCTTGGCAAGGATACTGGAGTGGTTTGCCATTTCCTCCTCCAGTTTTGGACCACGTTTTGTCAGAACTCTCCGTCATGACCTGTTCTTCTTGACCTGACTTCATTGAGTTACGCAAGCCCCTTTGCCACGACAAGGCAGTGATCCATGAAGGGGGACCCAGGTTTACCCTTATTAAAATGTTAACAATATATAGACCCTTTGCACGACTTTCCTTAGAAATTGTGTACTGGGGAGACTATGCTCTCAGTCTGACGGAGACTTAACTCAAGGCTTAAGCCAATTCCAAATTCAGAAGAAGAACATACGTCCTAGATGCTGGACTGGTCCTGGGTTATGACCTGGGTCTTACATTTAGATTTGTAAGGGAAGCAATTTATTGTGCTCAAGCAGAGGAGGAGTGCTAACGTCCATTAGGGCTGTGCAATGCTTTGGATTCAATTCTGAAAAGATACTTCCGTGTGTGCACAGGTATGAACGTAATAGAGGAGCTGTGTCTTTTCCAGGGAACACATAGCAGCTGCAGAGCATATGGGAAGTTGTACAAGGAATAGTCTTTTGCAAAAATAGGGAGGAAAAACCAAGTTAATACTTTCCTGAGCCCAGGAATGTGAAGGCAGAGCGAGGTGGGAGTTGCCACCAAAAAGAATACATGCCATCCACAGCCTCTCTTTAGCCACTGTTTTGCACAACAAACTCAACTTTACTTTGGTGGCAAATACATGTATGCAGATCCAGAAATAGGCCAGTTCAGCTTTCCAAATGGGCCAGTGTTACACACTCAGATCGGTCCACAGTCAGCTCCAAACTGACTTGAAGGAATCACGTGAAGGCGTCCTTACTGCTAGTCAGCACTTTGCCTGCTTCTGCAGGCATTTGTATACATATTGTATTTCATCACCCCATTTGTCCTCTCTGGCTCACACAGCTCTAGGAGATCTGTAGCAGTAAAATGGTTGGAATCACTCCATCTTCGGCCTGTGTTTCAAAACACTATCAGAGACACAGAATTGCTTGCAAATTCACTGCCTGAGCTGGCTTGCAACTTACTTAACTTTCAAACTACATTATTTTGAAGGTCAGCAGCATCCAACTGGTAGCCAATCAGCAGGGCAGAGAACAAAAAGTAAATTTAAAAAATCTTAGAGGAAAGAAAATCTAAGCAAAGAGAAGAAAATCTTGGCTATCTAACAACTGCACATAATACTGGGGCTACACCCTTACGACAGAATAACAAAATAATCATAAATCAAATAAGAACATGAAACAAGGGCAGCACAAACAGCACTGAAGCTGGAAACTAAACAAGCTGGAGATGAAATCATATATGTTGTCAAACACATCTTTACATCTAATATTCAAGGTTTTTTTAATGCAGATTACTTCAGCTTGAATGGGCATATATAGTAAAGGAAATCATAGAGGAGGCATGGAAAGAGAATGTAGTGTTTTCCTCCTCTTTCCAGAAGTTGTATTTGCTGTGTGGGAAAATCCCACAGGGAATTTCTTCCCAAATTGCAAATACTAACTTCAGAAAATAACCAAAGCAGGAAAGTGTTCCGTTCACTCTACTGCTAGAGGCCTCCTCCATTTCCAGCACATATAATTGCATTTTAAAGAAATGTTTACTAAACATAAAGACATGCTTAACCTCTTAGGTAAATAGGTATATAAAAAAAGACCTCACATGGTGCCAACTATCTCTTCAGGTAAATTACTTGGCTTGTCAAAAAGAACAGGCAAATGCAGCAATGGTGGAACTACAGGTAGTCCTCGCTTAATGACAGCCCTGTTTAGTGACTGTCTGAAGTTACGATGGCACTGAAAAAAGGAACTTTATGACCAGCCCTTGACTTACAACCATCGCAGCATCCCTCTGGTCATGTGATCACCATTTGCATGCTTCACAGCGAGCTTCTGACATTCTGACAAGTAGAGTCATGAAGAAGCTGGCAGTAAAATCGCAAGTCACAGTCATGTGATGTTTCGCTTAACAACTGCATCACTTAACGATGGAGTTGCCGGTCCCAATTGTGGTCATTATTACAGGAAGCGAGGACTTCCTGTAACAGCATTTATACACAACAGAGGTTTAACTAAATTTAAGCAAGAATGGCTTCCGTATATATTTTAAATTATGTATTATGCAGCAAGGTAAATACAAACACTTAGGGTATGGTTTCTAAAGTTTATGCCAAGAGGTACTGCAAATCGGTTGGAGCACAAAGAAGGGGGAAGTCAGAAATTAAATACTTACCTATATTATTTTAGGGATGTTTTTCTTTTTCCTTTTTCTCTTTCTTTTAACATTTATATTTATTTATAAATAATAATATAGTGGAGATTTTGGCATGAAGCTCGAAAAATCCATATTCTTTCTTATACCATAAAAAGCACTCAGTGTATTTTGCTTGGCATTGGTTTATCTTTTATTAATTTTACACTGAGCATTAATTGTATGACTTCAGTAATTCTCGACGAACCACTTACTGATATCTTTTCTGAAAACATATTTTTGTTTTAAATAAACAAAACAGAAAAAAAAAACACAGGCAAACCACTGTTTTATGCCACAGATTCCTCCTTGAGGAGACTGCTCCAGATTTGGGATACCAGAGCTAGAAGAGAAAAAAGAGCCCCCTCAGACTGGCAAGGGGATCTCAACTGTACCCTCTGCTGAAGATCTTAAAAATCCACCAGATTCCTACAGGAAGACACAACCCCTAAGATTGTTGGCGTCCAAACCTTTAGGATGTTATAAACCAGAATCAGAAGAGAGCCCTTAATTTATCCCATGTTTGTATCTATTTCCTCGCTCCACACTCCACATCACTGATTGGGTAAAAGTGGATTAGAGCAGCTTTTGTTCCCTCTGATATTCCTCCTTTTTCTCCTCTTCTCACAACCTGTATCTGTTTCTTTCCCCCTCTCTCTCAAGCAGCTGGCTTCAGGGAAGCGATACCCCTATCTGAACTCTTATGTCTGAATGGATCCCTTGCATATAGCTTTTAAAATTAGGAAATAAGTGGTATGAAACTAGGCTGAGTGCCAGATGTGGTTGCTCTAGCTGTTGGGAGAAACCCATTCAGAAAGTGTGCAGGGAGCATTTAGCAGACATTTTTAAATTGTTGAGAAGGCTGTGTAGTTTGGCAGTGAAAATGTTGAACTAAGACTATTGAGATCCAGGTTGAAATGCAAGTCTACTGTTGACCTTGGAGGCTCAGGGGTGACTTTGGGCTAATCAATATGTCTCAGTCCAGTTTGCCTCACAGGGTTGTTGTTGGAGGAGAGAGTTCTATTTTCACAACCTTGAGGACCTGGAGGAAAGATGGGATATAAATCTAAATCATTGCTAATATTGCTAGCCACTTTTGAAGGAGGATGGTATTCATATGCTTGTACAAATATGACATATATGATTCTGCGAACCATATATTTGTATTGGTAAGCTTGTGCCAAAAGCATTCATCTTAATAAATTCAGCTGAGAACACAGGGAAACATGCTTGGATATAACTCAGACTATATAATTTTAGGATTCTGCTTACAGGTCTCAAGTTTCCACTACTGGTTTTGGCTCAGTGAAAACAGCTGCTGATAGAAACATGTGCCTTAAAATATTTGTTGGAAGAGAAAATAAAGCAATTCTTCATGCATCCCCAGTTTCAACACCAAATAAAGCACTCAGGTTTATATTTCTAAATTAAATCCAACTTTGTACATTATTACTTGGAAACAGGGAACTATGCCTCAGCAATTGTGCTAACTAACAATGTCAACTCTGTAGGAGATCAGATTATCTGTTAGTGAAATAAAAGGGAACGTTTCCTTGGAAAGGGGCCAGCTTCAGATGGGTGTGTGTGTGTTTAAAGCCTTGGAAGTTACTGTAGCAATAGAAAAGATTAATAATTTGCACATGTGAGACTCTTGGCAAGCAGGATGCAGCTGTAAAGAATTAGCCCCTCTTGAGAGATGTAAAAACACAGAGCAGCTGAGAAAAAAGAGGCTAAGTTAGTAGAAAGTGAGTCTGTGCTAGTACAGATGTCCTAGAAGAGAAAATATGTAAAGTGGGTTTGGGGATTAGAATGCAACCGAAGCATGAACTGGCCTCCGTAATATTTCGGATGTGGATAAAAAGAACAACAAAAGATGAAATAAACTGACCCACTGTGATTCAGCGCTCAGAACTGTAATGGTAAACATGTTACATCTCAGCACTTCCTTGAGAAAAAGGCTCAGGCAATGTGGCTTACACTTAACATTAAACGGCGCAGGCTTTACTTTGGAGTGGCTACAAAGTTGTGTCCTGTCCTCCTTCAATACTTACAGGGTATTATTCACACTTTGTGCTTATTGGACTCTTCACTATGGGGGGAAAAGCCCACTGATATACTTAAGATTCAGATTCCTGGCAATGATTAAAGAGCAAGTCTTCAACAGTTTGGTTGGGGTGTCATCATAGCAGAATCTGTTGTATTTTGCTAAGCTAACCCCGAATGTACAACTAAATCCATTTCAGGAATGTTCTTTGTACACTGGGGCTGGTTTCTGTTTTCTTCTCTTTAGAGATAGCCCTATTCCCAAACAGATCCCAAATCCCTGCTCCCTCCTCGTAACATTCTGACTGAAGAGTTCCTGATCTGATTGTGCAAAAGGTTCTGCTCACACTCATGCACAAGTCAACGTCTTTGCAGATCTCAGAGGGTAGGAATAGAGAGAAGTCCTGTCTAATATACTTGTGTGCAGTGTCATCATGCAAATACAGAAGGGTGGCATTTGAATACCAGCATCAAACATTTTGGCATCATTATAGCTATGTCTGATAGGTGTCCTCTTAACTTATTCAAGGATTATGCCTGACCAGAGTTTAGTCCGAATTCTCACTGTGCTGCTTGGGGCTCCTGGTTACACCTGACTCTTCTGCTCTGCACCCTCCCCTACAGCAGTCATTACACCCAGGATGTGCTCTCAACTTTCCAAACATGCCCACTAGTCCAAAGATTGGGAGACCCTAATTTATGTTCAGGAGCCAATCGGATGAAAGATTGCATGCGCACCCCTCCCAGGTCTTGCAAATGTGTATATCAGTCTTAAACTGCCTCTCTTGGCATATATGCTTTCCTCTACTTGACATGACCCTGAGATGTGGCTGGAAAGTCCTCTCTGATTCCAGTGTGGCTCTAGAAGGGCCTAACAGAGGTGTAATAGATTTTCCTTTAATTAGAAATGAAAGGAATTTAGACACATTGT
The DNA here is from genome assembly GCA_023362775.1 of Charina bottae. NCBI lineage: Eukaryota > Metazoa > Chordata > Lepidosauria > Squamata > Charinaidae > Charina > Charina bottae. The sequence continues at coordinate 238,980,238 of JALMGJ010000001.1, forward strand.
TGAGGAGTCAGCATACCCAATTAAAGTGGAAGGAAACATTTGGTGTTCCCTTGAGATGAAGTGCAGGGAAGATCATTTGTGATTATGTCAGTTTCCTCATCTGATTAAGAACTGTTGGCAAACATATTCCAGAGAGAAGTCTTTCAGAAAAATGCATAACTACAGCCCTAGAGAGTAAATCATCTCTTGAAGACATACGAGATAAAGTCTTATTTGAGTCAGATTTGATTTCTGGTGACTTCATGGACACATCTATTTAGGGTATTGTTTGGGGACTTTTTTAAAATGTGCAACAATATAGTAGTGGTTTGCTATTGCCTTATTCTAGGAACTCAGCCTCCAAATCCGGGATTTCTTGCCAATCTTCTGCCTATGCACTAGCCAGGTCTGACCCTCTTTAGATTTTGAGGTCCGTTAGGTGCTGCCAACTAGCTGGGGATTCAAGACACAGATTAATCAATTGAAAAGTCTGAGGCAGCAATTCCTTGCCAGTGTTTTATCCTTCTCCATTCAGCTCCCATTCTGAGTGTGACATCTGCCTTTTTGTCCCCAATATATCTTGCACTTAACATTATTTCTTGGACATAGCTTAACTATCCTCGAATATGCCTCCTTTGTGCCGTTTCAGCCAAGTCATGATTGACCTGGAATCTTTTGCTGTACTTCCCGAGAGACGAGAGAAAGAAACCTCAGAATATATTTGCCATAGAACAACTGTGAGGCCTCCAACTTCCTGTTGGAGACATCCCTGGCAAGTTCTTATCAGGGTCTCCAATCTGTTGGTGGCATGATGCAAACTGGCAAAAACAAGTGGTTGGGTTGCAGCTGCTGGAAATCAGCTTTCACCCACCTGCCTTCCAACCTCTTCATTTCATGATGCCTCGGCATTTTCGTAGAATCATAAGACTGCTATAATATCTCCCCTCTCTTTTTTTTCTTTAGGTTAAACATACCCAGATCATACTGACCCAGAACATACTTTTCCTCATAGAGCTGGGTTTCCTGACCCTTCACCATCTCTGTAGTCCTTCTTTGAACTGTTCCAATTTGTCATGGTCCTTTTGGAACTCTCAGGCCCAGAGCTGGACACCAGATAAATGAGTACTAACCAAGGCATGGAATCACTTTCTATGATCTGAATTCTATGCTCATATTAATGCACCCAAAGAGAGCATTTCCTTTTTAGCAGCTGCATCTCACTGTAGACTCCCCTTGAACTTGTAGTAAACAAAGACACCCAGATCTTTTTCACATGTATTATTGCCAAGCCAAGTCTCCCCCATCCTATACTTGTGCCTTACATTTTTCCTATCCAGATGCAGATCTTTATATTTTCCTGTTAAAGTTCATCCTATGCGTTTCAGCCCAATGCTCAAGCCTGCCTAGATCTTTGTGAATCTTCTCTCTTTCATCTAAAGTATTAACTATCTCTCCTACTTTTGTGTCACCTGCAAACTGTCCCATCAACTCCCTCATTTAAGTAATTGATAAAAATGTTGAACAACACAGGGCCCAGGGCAGAGCTCCCCAGCACTCTGCTTGATCCTTCCTTCCAAGCTGAACCATTAATGGACACATTTGGGGAGTGGTCAGTCAGCCAACTGTGAATTCATCTAGCTCATATTTTACCATTTTATGAAGGAGACTATCATAAGCCACTCTGGCAAAGTTTTTCCTGAGATCAAGGTACCCTATGCCTATGGCTGTCAGCCTTCCCAGGTAGATCAGACAGGAAACATGACCAGATGAGCTAATTCTACTTTGTTGTAAGGCTACAGTAACAGAATCTTGCAAGTCTGATAGTACAAATCTCCCGCTGTCTCTTTTACAGCCTGAGAAGTTAGGGAGGTTCCTTTCTGAGTTTCTTTCTCTGCCCGTTATGCAGCTGTGGGCTATGCCCTCTCTTATCTGATCGTTCCCTACGCAGCATCTCTTCCCCCTGTCTCCCAAAGTCATTCCCACATACCATTACAATGGCATTCCTCTAATACACTAAGTCAGTAATTCTATCAAAGAGGGCGGTAAGGTTAGTCTGGTACAATGTCTTTGTGACAAACCCATGCTGATTCCTATTAATTCCAACATGCCTATCTAAGTGCTTACAAACTGATGTGTGATAAACTATGTGAAGATTTTGCTTAGTATAGACAATAAGGTGACAGGTCTGTAGATTCCTGGATTCTCCTTCTTCCCTTGTTTGAAGGTGGAAATGATATTTGCTCTTCTTCAGATCTCATCAGTCTTCCAGGCATTCTCAAAGATGATCAAGGATGGCTCTACAATCACCTCTGCTAGTTCTATCAGTAAAAGGTAAAGGTTCCCCCCAACAGTTGTGTCTGACTAGGGGGCGGTGCTCATCTCCGTTTCTCAGCCGAAGAGCCAGCGCTGTCCGAAGACGTTTCCGCGGTTATATGGCTGGCATGATGCACGCGGATCGCTGTTACCATCCCACTAAAGTGGTACCTATTCATCTACTTGCATTTGCATGCTTTCGAATTGCTAGGTTGGCAAGAGCTGGGGCGAGTGCGGGAGCTCACTCTGTCACGCGGCGCTCGGGTCTCGAACTGCCAAACTTGCAACCTTCCGATCGACAAGCCTGGCATCTTAACCGCTGAGCCACCGCACCCCCTTCTTTCAGTACCCCAGGATATAACCCATCTGGCCCTGGAGATTTGAATTAATTTGCATTAGTTAAATTCTTGCTTCTCCTTGGCTATCCAAAATTGCAGTTCTTTCATTCCTCTTGTGGTGTAGTTGCAATCAGCTAGGGCTCCATTGCCCTTCTGGGGGAGGACAGACACAAAACAGGAGTTAAGAAGTTCTCCCTTCTCGTTATCACCTTTTACTGCTTCACCAGTTTCTCCCTGCCATGGGCCTATAATTTCTTTGGCTTTCCTTTTATTTCTAACATACCAAAAGAACCCCCTTTTCTGTTGTTTTTGATATCTCTCACAATCCCCAGCTTATTCTGAGCTTCAGCTTTTCGGACCCAGTTCTTCCAGCTTTGAAGACTATCTTGTTTTGAAGACTATCTTCTTTGGCTATGTTTTCCTTTTTCCATTTTCTGAATGTCTCTTCTTCTGTTCGGCATTTTAGAGAACTCTGTGTGTATCCCTGTTTTAGATTTCTCCCATTTTTCCTTCTTGTGGGGATTGTTAACAATTACAACTTCAGTATCTCATTTCATAGATGTTCCCATCCTTCCTGGACACTTCACGTAGCAGTTTTATAGGACACACTATACTATTCTTGTCAGATTTCCCATATGAAATTGGCAAGTATTTTCTGTACGGAGAAAAGCTTCTCATGATGACGTAACGCCAGGTGGCTAGATAACAAAAAAAAGTGTTGGGGTTTGATAAACCCAGGAATTTACTTCTAGATATAAAGTATACAGAGAGGCTTGATTTCTAGGTAAAAGGTGAAATATTCTGCACAGTCACCCAATTAGCAGCCATTGTTGTAGGAATGATGTGTCATGTGTGACTCATTCAACAGGTGCTTAGAGTTAGGTTGGGTGTGGTGAATAACGAGATTGACCTATAATGTGATTGGTCAGTTTGACTATATAAGCAGAGATATTCTGTATTTCATTTATTCCCATTTTACCTCGTGAAAGCTGTATCGTTGATGGTGTATAATTTGTTACTTGTGGAAGTGATCTGTAAATACGTATGTATATAAAGTAAATAGGATATTTGATATAACTTCTGTTTGGAGTCTATTTACTGCATAGTACGTGGATCACTGGTGCCTAGGAGAGAGGCAGGCCGCTCCATCTCCGCGCGCTCCCTCTGACAGGGTTACGGGCCCAGAGGCGGCAGAGACGCCATAGACGATGGAAGGCTTTGCACTGGCTGTGGATCGGTGTGCAGTCTGTGAGCTGGAAGCTTTGGAAGCCTATCCAGGAGTCATGTGGCTATTTGGAGTGATTTGGAGCTTTCACAGGTTCCATGCCTGTGTGTGTGTTTTTTCTCTCTCCTACGCTTGTTTTGCAGCTGGAGGACTTTCTGATAAGGTCTGTGTCTTTAATCATCGGTGTCTGCCCAGAAGGATCATCTGCCCAGAAGGATCTGGCTGAAGACAGATGAGCACAGCGAAGATGTTGCCGGCAGTCGGGGGAGGTTTTCCTCTGGAAAGACTGAATGACAGTAATTATTCGTCATGGGCATATAAAATGGAAATGTATCTTCGGCGTGAAGGGCTTTGGAGGAGTGTACTTTGCCCTGAACCAGACCTGGAAGATGAAGAAGTTGCTCTAAAGGACGATAGAGCATTGCCAAGCATAATTTTATGTCTGGAAGATAGCCAGTTGTGTTATGTTAGAGACTGTCAGTTAGCCTATAAGTGTTGGGAAGCTTTGAAGAATGTTTATCTAAGAAGCTCACCGTTGTGTAAGGTTTTACTAAGAAGGCAACAGTGTACTAACGTAATTAGTGATAAGCAGAACAGTGTTTCTGTTAAGGAATATTCTGAGAATGTTTTGTATGTACGAAAATGTTTTAACTGTGGGTTGCAAAGGCATTTGTTGAAACATTGTGATAAGAAACGGAAGCCGAAGGCCAAGCTGAAAATTTCCAAGCCAGGAGAAGCTGCATAGCTGTCTTTAATTAGTTCATGAACAAGATTTAAAGGGACCATTTTTACTTGACAGTGGGGCTTGTCAGCATATAGGAAATAACAGTCAGATGTTTAAGAGTTTTAAGCAGGCTGATAGAGATCATGTTACTTTAGCTAATGGAAGCATTGCATCTGTGACTGGTATGGGATTTGTATATGTACCAGGGTTAGATATTGAATTATCAATGTTGTGTGTGCCTGAACTGGAGTACAATATAATTAGTGTGTCACAATTGGATAAACAGGGTTATACTGTACAGTTTGGTAATAATGAATGTATTGTTATGAAAGATAACAATGTTTGTGGCAAAGGTATTTTGCAGAACAATTTATATGAAATTGTACAAACCAGGACAAGCAGCAGCCATCATGGTGTAGCTACAATTAATAAGCCAACACATGATTCATGTGTGCACCTGTGGCACAGAAGGCTTGGGCATCCGAGTTTCAAAGTGATTGAAAAGATGTCAGAAGCAAGTTCTGGAATGGAATTGAAAAAGTGCCATGTGTATTTGGATTGCACAGCTTGTAAGGTTGCAAAGTCAAAGGTGTTTCCTGTGAGCAAATTCAGTGATAGGAAGTCACATAAACGTTTTGAATTAGTTCACGCTGACTTAATTGGTCCATTACCAGCTTCAATAGGGGGTGCTAAATATGTTTTAGTCATTGTAGATGATTACACAAGATTTGGGTTCTGTTACCTATTGAAAGCTAAAAGTCAAACATTTGAAAAGTTTAGAAACTGGGTACAGTTTGTGGAATGTAGATATAGCACAAAAGTGTGTAGTTTACAAACTGACCGGGGTACAGAGTTTCTTAGTGGGAGTTTTCAGCAATGGCTCCGTAGAAGGGGCATTGTGCATAGGAGAACTAACCCACATAGTTCAGCTGAGAATGGCGTGGCTGAACGTAGGAATTTGGCATTGCAGACAGTGAAGGATTCACTCATTGCTGACTCAGGGTTATCAAGAGGATACTGGGGAGAGGCAATATTAACTGCTAATTATTTAATTAACAGGTTATGGAGTGTATCTGTAAACCAAACTCCATATTATATGTTATATGGCAAGAAGCCACCATTAGCTCATTTGAAGGTGTTTGGGTGCACTGCCTATGTTCACGTGCATAAGGAGGTATGTAGGAAAGGACAGGCAAAAGCACAGAAGATGACGTTTGTGGGGTATGAGCCAGGGACCAAGGGATATAGGTTCACTGATGGCAGGAAAGTTGTTATTTCTAGATCAGCAAGTTTTAGTGAGCACAGCAATTGGCAGAGATTACACGGGAGTAGTGAGGTATATCTTCCTAATCAGGGACGTTTTGAGTTTTCAGAGCGGAGAGAGGCCACTGATGTGATTAAGAAGGAAGAGGAATTAACTCCTAGTGTGCCAATGATGCAGGATGCTACAGTGTTGCATAGATCTGAGAGAGTTAACAAGGGCATACCACCTCAACGTTATACACCAGGTGATGTAAAAGTGTGTTTCATTGATTATGAACCTTGTAATTACAAGGACGTATTGAAGTTGCCACAACATGAGCAGAGTAGATGGAAAGCTGCTATGGATGTGGAAATGAAAGCCATTAATTCTCATAAGGTTTTCAAATCTACTAGGCTGCCTGAGGGGCATAGAGCAGTAGGCTGTAGATGGGTGTATAAGAAGAAAACCTTAGTGAATGGTGATATTCAGTATAAGGCTAGGTTGGTTGCACAAGGATTTTCCCAGATAAAGAATCAGACTTATGATGAAGTTTTTGCACCAACGCTAAGAGGGGAGACATTTAGGTTTGCCTTAGCAATGGCAGCAGCTGGGAATTGTGTAGTACAGCATTATGATATCACAACAGCATATTTGCATGCTGATTTGAATGAAGAGATCTATATGATTGAAGCTCCAGGGTATGAATCAAAGATTGCAGGAAGGGTATACAAGTTGCAGAAAGCATTGTATGGACTCAAGCAGTCGGCACGTTGCTGGAATCTTAGGTTAGATAAGGAATTACAAAGAATGGGATTCAAGTGTAGTATAGCTGACCCATGTCTGTATGTTAAGCAATGTGAAAATGATGAACAGATTTTGCTTTTGATATTTGTAGACGATTTGTGTCTTATAGCGAAAGATCAAAGCAGGGTAATTGAATTTACTGAAAATCTGAAACAGCACTTTGATGTCAAAGATCTGGGAGAAATTAAGAATCACCTAGGCATGGGTATTCAGAAGGTTGATGGGGGTTATGTTCTAGAGCAGCGGAAGAAATTGAAGCACTGCTAAGAGAGAACAATATGGAACAGTGTAAAGAAGTTTCTACCCCGATGACAACAGTTTTTGTTAAATCAGAGACTGGAAATGATGACCAAACTTCATGTGATCAAGAACACTATCATTCAATAATTGGAAGTGTATTGTATTGTATTGATTTGCAATATTGTCCATCTGAGTGTAATGTAGCAGATGTGATGACAAAGCCTCTAAGCATAGAGAGACATAGGATGTGTATATCTCAAATGTGTATGTCTTCTATTCTGTACAATTGAATGTAATATCTATTGTAAATTGAAGGGGTGTTGGGGTTTGATAAACCCAGGAATTTACTTCTAGATATAAAGTATACAGAGAGGCTTGATTTCTAGGTAAAAGGTGAAATATTCTGCACAGTCACCCAATTAGCAGCCATTGTTGTAGGAATGATGTGTCATGTGTGACTCATTCAACAGGTGCTTAGAGTTAGGTTGGGTGTGGTGAATAACGAGATTGACCTATAATGTGATTGGTCAGTTTGACTATATAAGCAGAGATATTCTGTATTTCATTTATTCCCATTTTACCTCGTGAAAGCTGTATCGTTGATGGTGTATCATTTGTTACTTGTGGAAGTGATCTGTAAATACGTATGTATATAAAGTAAATAGGATATTTGATATAACTTCTGTTTGGAGTCTATTTACTGCATAGTACGTGGATCACTGGTGCCTAGGAGAGAGGCAGGCCGCTCCATCTCCGTGTGCTCCCTCTGACTAAAAGCCTTCCCATAACTTTGAATGGCTTTGCTTACATCTCCATTAGATATGAATTGTTTACGTCTAGTTTCTAAACCTTCCCATGAGAACAATTCCCCCTGAAGCCTTCGTGGGAAGCCCTGGGAGAACAGGGAGGGGGAGATCACATGCTTGCTTAGATGCAGCACTTCCACCTTGTACTATAGCCTATGCTTTAGGCCTGGTGTGTGTCACACCTAACTTCCAGCCAATCAGAAAGCTGGAAGAACTGAATATCTAACCATGCAAAATGGTGTTCTATGCTTCTTGACTTTTTGTGTCTTTAGCCATGTAGTTCTTCACGTGTATTCTACTGAGAACTGGGCAGTGCGTAATTATGCCTGGCTTTGGGTATAGGCCGTGGCATGAACTCTGGCCCTGGGATCAATACATGGATTTCTGCTTATAAGTTTGTTTTTGGTTTTCCTTATTGCAATAATGTAACATTTGCATTTATTGCCTTAACTATATATGCATTTATTGCCTTATGCTACAAGTAAACAACTTTTAGCCCTAAACGCTGCACTCTGTCTGGTTTATTCTCAAGCCTCGATTTTTCCCTATAAGCCAGCGTACATCCTATCAATTCTATAGGACTCTTTCCCAATGCGTTGTAGCTATTGTTGTGAGAAAACATATACAGAATCCTATAAATCTTGTTACCTGAGTTTTTAACAGCATGCATAATATTATGATCTTGTTGCTCGTTCTCATCTTATACTAACCCATGTTCTCATTTTGTCAATCCGTCTAGTACTACACTAATCCAAGCGGCTTTGGACATTTTATAGAAGAGGAAGTGCCAGTGACCCATTCATTTTTCATGTTCCTGGTGAATTTTTTTTAAAAAAACCCTCTCAAATACCTCCCTTGTGAAGAGAGGCCTGAGCTGCAGATGATATTCCTCAGGGCTAGGTCACATAGCCAGGTACCCCATTTGCTTCCTCCTCAGTTAATGAATGGCAGCAGGTACCAGCAGAATGTGGGAATTTATGCACCGAGTAGGGCTGTGTTTAGGGTGATAGTCTCATCTAGGATGTGCAATTAGAATGTGTCTTTTGACACTGCTGTGATGAATATTCAAATGTGAACCAGTAACCACTGTGGAACAGATGGGCAAATCCCTCCTTATTCCACTAGAACAGTACAAAAAGTAGTTGTATCTCCTTTGCATAGCTGAGCAAGGAAAAAATTAATGTTGGCAATGCTCGTATGCAATTCAGCTCTTTATTTCTGCTGTGATATATCCGTTCTATACCATTCAGAATGAGGCACTCCTAGATTTGTGATCATGAGTTGTTTCCTTAAGGGGAAAAATGAAGGGGGCTGGAACAGATTGGAAGTGCTGTCAGTTTGATTGGCAGTTTTTTTTAAGGTGCAGATATTTGTAAATGGTATGCAAACATAAAATGCCCAACACTTTCAATCAAAGCAACATGAAAAGCACTGATGTTGTCTTGAAAAGCAATGCCCCAGTTCAAAACAAGGATCCCCCCACATACCTAGACCACAGAAGACATTGGCCTTAAATGATTAGGATCTAATGGGCTAGTAGATTAGATAAATAAACAGATTTATATTGTGCTTCACTAAGATTTGGACACTGAGATCAGTTGTCAGCACCATACAGTACCTATTTTTTTTCTCCCTCCTGCTCATTTGCTCTTCTTAAGACCCAAGAGAGGAAGATAGTTTTGTAAAAGCCCTCTCGTGTCCTTGCAGCTCTTGAGACAGATAATCACCATACATTCACTTTCTTCAGCAGACAAGAACTGTCACAAAATTGACCCAGTCACTTGCATCTTTAAATGTATCATATTTACTTATAAAGAAGAGGGTTGGAAAAAAACAAACACCTCTTACCAGGGTAAGAAATGAAACAGGAAAATACAAGGGTGATCGTTTCATTCAGATACTGAATTTCCCCTGGAGTTTCCTTATAAACTAAGCAGCTATAAAATATACCCATATAGTTTATAATTCTATAAAATCAAGCTAACCCAATACATTCAGTTCTCACAATGGCAGTCTATACTATCCAGAGCTCTTGATATGGAAACTTGAATATGGAGATTTCATTTTCTTATGTTCTACTTTTGTTATATACGTATTTTCCATTTGCTAATATTTCCATGGGAGATTATTGTAAGGAATACAGGTAGTCCTCGCTTACCAATGGTAATTGGGACTGGGAACTCCATCACATGACCGCACCAACTTACAATGGCAGTTCCGGCAGTCCCAGTTGCCATTGTTAGGTGAATCCCGCGTGGCTGCGGCGTCCCACGGTCATGTGATTGCCATTTGCGACCTCCTGCTGGCTTCCCTGTTGACTTTGCTTGTCAGAAGCCAGCTATGAAGGTCACAAACAGCCATCACATGACCGCAGGATGCTGCAATGTTGTAATTGCCAGCCAGTTGCCATGCACTCGAATCGTGATCATGTGACCATGGGGAAGCTGTAACGGCCACAACTATGGGGACCTATCATAAGTCCCCCTTGTTCAGCACTGTTGTAACTTTGAATGATTGCTGAATGAGTGGACATTAAGTGAGGACTACCTGTAACTGCTAGTTGTTTAATATTATAAAATAATAATATTAAAGCCAATAATTTTATTTGGGTCCTCAGAAATCAAGGAACTGAGTCAAGATCTACATATACTTGTTTAACAAAATTGGTTGATATTTAGAAATACAGTACATTATTTCTAAGATAATTCTGTCATTTCCTTCCAAATCTTGCCAAAAATCTGTAAATATTTCCTTTTCCTTGACATATATTTTAGAATGAAATTGGAATACATTCATTCCATGTAAAGGCACCAAATGCCTAACTACAGAACTAGAAGGAAAGATGGAAGGGAGGAAGGAAATTGCAAAATAAGTATTTTTAAAAGAACCTGTCAGGTAATGAAAAGTGCTAGACTTGCAAAGTTTCCAGAGTGACATTTTAATTTCATTAAGTTGTGACTAAGAAATGAATCTGGATTTGCAAGAAATACATTATGTAAATATTAACCACTTAAGCAGAAATTATCCAAATTTTGTGAGCATACTAATGACTTCTCCCATGTAAGGGCCTTTTAAATATGTTTCTAAAACGCTAAGCAGAAATGGTAACAAAATTAAGCCATTACAGCCTGAGTAGAACAGAGCACAGGAAACAGCTGAGCACAAAGTAGAGAAAGAACTTTGATGCAGAAACATTCCTTCTTAAAAACAATCTAATCCTATCATTAGATTAGATCCTGGCTGGGGAATTCTGGGAGTTGAAGTCCACCCATCTTAAAGTGGCTGAGGTTGAGAAACACTGATCTAATCAGTTCAGTGATCTAATCACTGATCTAATCAGTTCAGTGATCTAATCATTGACCTAATCAGTTCAGTGATCTAATCACTGATTTAATCAGTTCAGTGATCAGCTAGAAGGGCAACCGTTTCTCCAGCAAGAGCCTCTGAGAGTAGTGAGAAGAGAAAGAGAGGGCAAGAAGTATAGCAGCCACAGAGATTATGTCTGTATGTGTGATAGGGCGAACTTGGATTTAGTGGGCCCAAAGCTGTCTTGCTCTCAAAAGGATCTTGAGTGAGTACTACACCAGTGCTGATCTGGAGCAGCCACTGGTATTTTTATCTAGCCCTTGATTCAAAATACCTTTGTTTAAGAACAGAGCCCTAGAAGAAAATAGGGGAAGGATACAAAAAAACCTCCCCTTTCACACCCATTGTGGTTGCTGTGAGTTGGCAAGAACAGTAAGAGCATCACCTGTGGATTTCCCACTGATGCACAGAAAATGCTCCCCCCTCCCCCGATGGACTCACACGGGCACATTGCCTCAAAGCAAGACCTATTTATTCTGATAGGTAAATTGATAGGGGATTAGAGGTCCATGGACAAGAAGGCAGACGTTTTGGGCTGTGGCCCCATGTGTGGAGCCGTCTGCTCTAGAGGGTCATGTGGCATTTCAGAAGGCCATAAAAAAACATTGTTCTTCCATGCTTCAATCTGGGCCGATTGTTTTGTGCTTCCCATTTTATAGGGGTGGTTTGTCTTATTATGGCTTTCTTTTTTTTTCTTCCATATTTGTATTGTTATCACTTTTTTGTATGCTGTCCAAAATCTACAGATCGGGGTGGGTTACAAAAACTGTAAATAAATAAAAACTAACTAAATAAATTGTGATATTTTTATTTTTATGTACCTTCTCCTGAGAGCTTGGTTATAGAGTGGCTCACAAGCTATAAAGAAGAATAAATGAACAAATACATATCTAGGCTTATAGCCCAGAGCACAAATATAGATGAGTCCGCTAGAACCGATTTAAGCCATACATGAAGATATGACGAAACAGCCTTCTCTGGCTTAGGCTCTGTACAACAATAATAAAGGAATGCATTAAGCATTTGAACTCACTAAATGCTGCACAAAGTATTTTTATATATTTCACAGATACCTGTTTTCATAACAACTCAGACATCAAGGCAAATAAACAATTAACTTCCAACTCAGAAGACTAGACTCCAGAAACAAAGGCAAAAAGAAGCAGGAACATCTGTAGCAGGGACAGACAGTGGTTATTATGCATTGTATCTCCTTCAGACAAGGAATTCTTGAAGGTTGCTAAAGCAAGAGGCCATCTGGTGCTTTAAAGACTCGGCCTTAAAAAACTGAGGCCCATAACCCAGAAACAGAACTAGAGCATTTCATACAGGAACAGAATTATGAGCTGAAGCAAATTGTAATTCATGGCCAATCTGCTTGGAGTAAAGGAGAACAAGTTTCAAATGCATGCAAAGATCTGTACATTCAATTTAGAGGAGATTTGGGCAATATGTTTACTAGCGTACATAGTATCCTCAATATTTGTGCAAGTACAGATAGTCCTCATTTAGCAACCACAATTGGGGCCAGCACCCTGGTTGTTAAGCGAAGCGGTCGCTAAGTGAAACCATGACTGTGCTTACGATCTTACTTCAGCTTTCCTTTGCTTTATAGACCTGTGAAGGTCATAAATGCGGGCATTGGTTGGAAAGTTACTTTTTCATCACTGATGTAACTGAATGATCGCTAAATGAGGCAGTCGCTAAATGAGGATTACCTGTAGCAGCAGCAACCTAATGTATTGCTTAGAAGTCTAGTCCACCCTATGCTAATGGCATTGTGCACAGTAGGCAGGTAATTTTCCATAATTCCAGCAGGAAGCACCATGGATCTGGCAGAACAATACGATTAATTATCTCCTTTGGTTATTTCAAACTTCTGTATCAAGAGCCAGACAAAATATGTGTATCTGTACCCACACATTTGAAAAATGCTGAAACATTTATTCTTGCAGTATTATAGCTTTCGTTGGAGTCACGTTGCAGAGTAGAGCACTAGACAGGTTTCCACTTCTTATTTTAAACTAGATTAGATGTTTTAAAATCATATACTCAGAGGGGCTCTCCAGTAGCATTTTGGCATTATTTAACTTCTTTGTGCATGGAAATCCGAACTTGGCATTTCATGTTCATGTTTCATGTCTACCGAGTGCAGACAGTGTGCTTTCTCAAGTTTTTAAATAGCCTTTTACTAAGTTTCATATGGAGTGGTTTTCTCCTGGCCTCTCCAATCCTCTTCTTCATCCTCACTTCCTATTTGCCCTTTAATCCCACTGCTCTTCTGCTGCTGATCTAATTTCTGCGTTCCATGAGCTTGTGTGAGTCACAGAAGCATGGCTACAAAGAAGCAAGTGCAATTCCACACTATTATTGGCTTCTTGATTTGAGTTCTAAAGCCAAAGTTCTTGCACATGTATGTGGCCAAGGTTCAAACACAAAATTGCCAGTGCCACATCTTACACTTGTAACATGTCAATTATTCAGGGTATTTTGTCAGATTTCTCATATGAGATTATCAAATTGGGTTTTTCTACAAAGCAAAATGTTTTGGCAAATTGCATCCTTTACAAAGCAAAGGCTTCTCATGGTGACGTGAAGTGCAGGTGCAAGATAACAACTGTCACGTGTGTCTTGTTATGGCTAGTGGCCTACACAAGCAATGGGACCTTCCCATGAGAACAATGTCTCCTGAATCCTTCCGTGGGAAGCCTGCTCCAGGGGAGCAGAGGGAGGGGGGAAATCACGTGCTTGCCTAGATGCAGCACTGCCACCCAATAGCAGGTCATGCTGTGTGCTTTAGGCCTAATGCTTTAGGCCTGGTGTGTGTCACAGCTAACTTCCAGCCAATCAGAAAGCTAGAAGAACTGAATATACAACCATGCAAAATGGTGTTCTATGCTTCTTGATTTCTAGTGTCTTTTAGCCATGTAGTTCTTCACGTGTATTCTACTTCTGAGGACTGAGCAGTGCATAGCTATGGGAGGCTATGCATGGCGTGAGCTCTGGCCCTGGGATCAATACACGGAACTCTGCTTATAAGTTTGTTTTTGTTTTTCCTTTTGCAATGCTGTACCATGTACTGTGTATTCAACTAACATTTTTGCGATAATGTGATTGTATATACATTATTGCCTTATGCTACCAGTAAACACTGTTAGCCTTACAAGCTGCATTTTTGTCTGTTTATTCTCAAGCCTCGAGTTTTTCCCCTTTAAGCCAGCGTACATCCCATCATATTTGTCTTGCAGCTAAATCACTATAGCACCCTCCCATATAGGTTAAAACGCCTAATTTTTTTTAAAAAAAAATCTCAAAGTACTTGGTCTCTTCCCTTTGCTCTTGAAATTGTCCACATTTGAAGAGCTTTGTGCCCTATTGTGAAGCCTTGAGCACGACACCCTATGGTGGCAAGCAAATGTTTCAAGCCACTCTTCTCCATCCAACCTTTGTGATTTGGTGATCTCCTCTAAAACCTGATTGAGTTTTATGTGGCCCACAACTAACTCTTCAGTCCCTCTCCACTTCCAGACTCTAGAGTTTCTATGTAAAGGAACCTATTGCTTGGACATGGGAACATTTAATAGAACACATTCATTCAAAAGCATTGCTTCTGCAAGCCAAGACAGGAAATCATTATACAACATGAATTACATTAAAATGAATCTTTCTTTACTAGGACAATTTGCTTGCTTAATATGTTGATTTCCATGGGTGAACACAAATGGATGAATTTTCTCATTTTCTAATAGCTGCTCTCTCCATAAACTATTGCCAGGGATATTTTTTAGGAAATGTATTCTTCTTTTATGGCCTTTACAGCCACCCAATACATTTTTGCTATTTCTTGGAGGTTTTAAATGAGGAGAGTGAAATATATTTATTTGCATTTAACCATACCAATATCTTCAGTACCATTTCTCCATTGCTATGGTTTCTTCATGGCCCAGAGATATGCTTTTTAATACATCTTAAGAGGCTATAAACCTCAGGGGTGTCTATCTCCTGCAATGTAATTAATTTTTATTGTATTGCAGACGTTTTCAGATTTGCTAACTTCTGTCTTCTGAAGAGAGAGAAACAGAGGAAAACATAATGTGCCTACTAATTAAGCAACTAAAATGGAAAAATAGTTCAAAATAGTTTAGTGTCGGAAGGAAAATACCTATTTTCCCTTTCATCAGATCATCTTTAACAATGAAGGGTTTTTCTTAAAAAAGAAAAAAGGGAAGGAGGCAAGCAACATTTAAGATGGTGAATGTTTAAAGATCACTTGAAATGTAAAGTTGCCTTCACTATTAAATGCTTTTATATGTCTAGTCCATCTCCAACAAGAGAAACAGACCAAATTTTACGTTGTAATAGAAAAGTAGGCCCTTTCTGTGATCACAATGTCTTTTTAGTATTCAGCCCAAAGGATTCAGAAAAAGATTACATTTACCATAATTAACATATATGTAAATGGAGATCATGGCTATGAATGATAAATTTTCATAGCAATTTAAACCTTGTTCAAATTAATCAACCATACAGACACTTGATTAATGAAAGGCAGCATCACGTTAAAATGCAACATGTTAATATATATTTCTGTTATCACTGATCAAAGAATCTTTAAACATAAACCAATTAAACCAAGGTTCAATCTACATTTTTACTGGTTTAATTCCTACATAATTATAACAGAATCTGGGAGTGGAGGGAGCATTTTACCCTATTTCATATTTATTCACTAAATTGACTTGTAAAGCAGAGACATGCAATGCCTTAATAAAATTTATTCCAAAAGTGTAGAATTGATACTGCTGCCACCAAACTAACAGCTGAGAATTAACAGCAGCCTACAGTTTTTGCATTTTCAAATGAACTTTTTTTGAGGGGGGGCTATAGTTGCAACAAACTTGTTTACTATTTCTGAACCTTTAACAAGAACCCTGCATGAATAAATTAAGCAGAAGAAGCTCTTTCTGTTTAATTTCCATGCAAAAGGTTACAAAAATATATTCACTGCGGGGGCAGCCGATAATAAAAATATAGAATAAATACAGATTTAGTTATCTTATATCTAGTAAGTCAGCAAAGTAGAATACCACTGTGACAAAAAAAAAAAAAGAATGAAGAAGTCCCTGTCTGCCAATAGTAAGCAGAAAAGACAGTTTTGCACTAAGAGTTCATTCCCTAAGGGATTCTCATTGGAATCCAGGGAACTTATGTTGTTCTTCTAAGAGTCAACAGTGTGGAAGGTATATTATGTTACGTCTTTCTTAAAGTTACTGGTGGATTCTCCTCATTTTATATCAGGGGTGGGCAACGTCAGGCCGCGGGCTATATAAGGCCTGCGGGGCTCCCACCTAAGGCCTGTGGGGCTCCTGCCCGCAAACCCCGCCCCCAGTGCTTGTGATTGGCTCCCGCCCGCAAACTCCAGCCCCTGGTCCGCGGAAATCCCAGAAACCCCACCCCCACCCCCGGTCCCCAGTTATAAATATCCAAATGGCCCTTGGCAGAAAAAAAGGTTCCCCACCCCTGTTTTATATGGTAGGTAGGTCTAGGGTAAAAAGGGAATCAGCAGAAATTGTCCCATGCCTTCCATCAGCAGGAGCACCTATCAGACTAAACATCCACAGTGAGTAGAAGCTGAGTCCAAATTGTCATACTGGATCACTGGTTTAGGCCCCTATACAAGAATTACAGTGTCCCTTAAGCAAAAATATAATGTTTAACATCTATTACTGCTGTTAAAACTTCAAATTAATATCAACATACTTACAGCTGGAAATGGAAATATTCATTCAAAAATCATCACATGGTGGCAAGATTCATAAAGCAGCCTATAAACAAAAGTTTATGTGCGGTTACTCTTCAGTTACAAGCAATAGCTACTGGTTGCATTAGGAGACCGTGTGAAATCAAAACTACTTCTGTAGCCATACTGATCCTACATATGATCAGTGACACTATTGTTTATATAGCAATGTTGTTGTTGTTATTATTATTATTATTATTATTATTATTATTAATATTGTTTATATAAGGAACAAAGTGTGCTGAACTGGAGTGTCATATGTTACCAAGCTGACATAGGACCAATACGAGGAGAAGCTATTTTTCAGCTCTAATTAAACTATATTGATATTAGCGATAACATAAATGGCATTGAAGTATGTTAGTGGGGAGGAATTGATGGCCAGATTGCAGCCAGGCACTTTGTACATGAATAGAAATCCATCAAGCTGTACTTGTAGACCATTGTTCTGTATCAAGGTAAATATGTTCTAAATCAAGAGTGTACAACTTTTATCAGCTAATGGCCACTCTTAGCCAATATAATTATCCTCCAGTCATGAATAATTTTCTCCTTATAGTTAGGCTAACCATACGTACCGTTTTAAACGGGACAGTACCATTTTTTTCACATTTCCCCACCGTCCTGTCGTTTTAATATAAATGTCCATTTTGTCCCGTTTTTTTAAAAACCGTCACTTAAAAATTTGAAAGTTCCCGAGAACCTGTCACTGGTGATTGGACAGGTTTCGGTGACATGAGCACGTCGGTGACGCCACAGCAAGCTGTGAGGGAGAGCAGCATCTTGATCGAACTGGAGACTGCAATCAAGAAGCCATGACGGAGAGCAGAGTGACAGTTTTAAGGTAAGTAATTCAAGAAAGGTAATTCAAGAAAAATAGCTTTTTTTAATGAAGACAAAAATATTTCATATGTACAGTAATCTGTTTAAGGACCAGCAAATGGATCTTAAAAACTCCTTAAAACTTTTTTTATCGTCTTACTTTTTCATGAATATGGAATATTACATAAGTTTAACCCCGTCCCACTTTTGCCATCCCAATGTCCTGTTTTTGTCTCAAGGAAATATGGTCAGCCTACTTATAGTCACATTACAGAAAATCACACTTTGGTAACAACACATTTGGAGGCCCTTGGGACACACTCAAAGTGTTAGGAGACCATCTCCTGTGACTCAGGAGATCCAGGTTATCTAGGATCTAAACTGAACACTATTGATTAGCAATAGACAAAGGTTGGGTTAACAGCCCGATAGAGTCTCTGGTAATATTATTTCTGTCTCTTCCAATCCTAGCATAGAAGCCAGAAGAGTCTGTTTCAGAGTTCTCCCTCCCTACCTTTATGAAATCTCTGTAGTCCACTCCCTTACATGAACCAAGATCAGGCCTGTAATTAGGGTCTGTGTCACCCAGGGCAAACATGGATTCCGTGCCCCCCCCATGGGTTGGGGGGGGGCGTGGAAAGGTGGCCCTTTCTGTATCTTGCAAGGAAGGGGATGAAATCAATGGAGAGCGGCTGGGGGAAACGGGTGGGGGGAGGTAAGAGGAGAGCGGGGTGCCTGGAGCTGGAAATGGGGACCTGGGGAAATAAAAATCTGCAAGTTTTGGAAAGGGGGGCGGGTATTCAGCTTTACGTCTGCACACCCTCGACTCCCAGGTTGGGAAGAGAAAGGGCCGGGCCTCCCTGCACACCAGCGGGGCTTAATTTGGAGCAAATGTGTCCGGATCGCTGCCTTTGCCTGCCGCCAGCGTGGGAGGTGCCAGCAGCACTCTCCGCCAGCTGGTTGGAGGGAGCAGTGAGGGGCTGGGGAGGGGTGGGCCCCGGTGGGGTGGAGGGAGAGCTCCATTGGAAGCTTCCGCTGCTGCTTCCCTTTCCTTGACACTCATTTTGGCTGTGTCCGAGCCAGCCGCCCATGGAGTGCTGAACTGGGCTTGGAGAGTGCTGGCAGGTGGGTTTCCTGCTTCCCCCTGCCCCATGGACGAGGTGAGCCCCCTGTCCCCCAAGGCCAACGCGTTCAGCATCACCTCTCTGAACCCACCAGCGAGGAGGAGGAGGGGGGGAAGAACTTGCGCTGGACTGTCAAATACTATTTTGTCATTTTGCCCCCCCCAGTGCGGCACCCAGGGTACATGTCCCGCTTGCCCCCCCCCCCCCAGTTGTGGCCCTGACCAAGATTTTTAGAGATGGAAATAAGCAACTTCTGGCATTCAGAAGACAATTTTCTAGAAGTCTCTGCTGGGGTTCAGATGAAGAAGATTCTTAGTTTACCTCTTGGAGCAAATAGGAGCAAATCAGGAGTTGTCAATGTTTCTTGTTCTCAATTGCTTAATATATTAGCTCCAAACAGCGTTTTTATTCTTGAACTCCTTGGAGATTGTCTTAACACTAGGCAAAACATTTAATTACTGCATTATCATCACTTAAAAAAAATAAGTATCACAAATTTTCCATATCTTAGTATACTTTAAAATAAATAGTATTACAGCATTTTTCCTAATATTTGCAACCTTCACAGCCATACTTGCCAGCGTCTATGTGTTAGAGGCAACACCTTTAAATGGAAAACCTGTTGAATACATTATTATGAATGAATTCCTACTTGTATCTCATCTTTCTTCCCGTAGCTCAAGATGAATAACCTAACATTCCTTTCTCCGGTTTCCCCACAACAAAAACCCTTTGTAGAAGGTTTGGCAGAAAGACAGTGATTGGCCTCAAATCACCCACTTCCATGGCTGAGGGTGAACTTGAATCTGGGACTCCCTAGACCTAGTCCAACAACTTAACCACTACATCATACTGGGTTTCTTTTAATAATTGTAAGCTTCCCCCATAATTCGGAACTCTTCTTGTATACAGGTAGACCTCATTTAGCTACTGCCTTGGGCAGCGACTGTTTGAAGTTACGATGGTGAGGGAGCAGATGAATGTTTAGTTTTCCATACATCCAGTGAAAAAGTTATCCAGTAACCCAAAGTTCACTAAAATCTCTGGAAAATAACAACCTAGGTTTGGAAATTCCTTGTCTTAACATTAGGGGGAAAAAATTGAATGCTTTTACAGATACAAGTTTTCTAGGACCTTCGGACATTTCTTGTGTGTGAACTTTCTCATCCAAATTGAACTTCAATTGCTCAATAGTACAACACTAATCAAGAAGGTGACTTCAGACTATTGTCCTCGAACTCACGTCAGTTTTGCAAACATACTCTGTAATTTTAAAATTGCATCAGTGTTCAAGGTAGTTTTCTGAATAAACTCTCTGATGTGCAGGATTATTTTTTCCCTGATGAATAACAAAGATTAGCAAGCTCTGTTAGTGGAAAGAATGCTAATTGTGGATTGGGAACCTTCTCTTTTTATATAGAAAATAAATAATATTGTAGTAAGAATTAGGGGATCTTTTCTTTCTTTCTTTCTTTCTTTCTTTCTTTCTTTCTTTCTTTCTTTCTTTCTTTCTTTCTTTCTTTCTTCTTTCTTTCTTTCCACTGATATATTGCTATAATCACATAATAGACTACTGGTAAATAACAATACAAAACATAAAGGCATAATAAAACACAAGAATAAATCGTATAAAGTCACAATACTGAAATAATCTAACCCACAGAGCCAACGGCACTCACTTTCCTCATTTCCTGAAAGCTCTCCAGAACAATTCTGTTTTTATCAGTTTCTGGAAAACCATCCCAATAGGTACCTTAGTATATCAGGTAGTATTCATTCCTATGCATCCCACCCCACCCCTGAAAAAAAAAGTTTCATAAAACACCCATTTCTTGGGAGGAAACTACTCAGATGCTCCTCCTTTTCTCCTCTAGGCATCCAGGCTGATTCATATTTCCCTAATCTGTATCAGTGTTAGGAGGGACACTTCCAAAGAAAGCACCGGGCTTCCATTTTCTAGGAATACCTGTGGGGCCCGTGTTCAGCCCAAAGGTGTATTTAGAGTAATAAAGACAATGCTTGAGATTGGTGCTTTGCCTTGTAGTATCTAATTTTGTTGAAAATCAAAACCAGCTTTTTTTTTATTATTCAAACATCAGAATAATAAATAATAAAGAGCCTGGCAGGTGCCAAGGTCAGTGTCCATGGGCACACTGATGCCATAGGATTCACACTGGGAATCACAGCATGAATCGCTACATTACACCAATCGGCCATGCGTAAAAATAATCATTCCCATTCTTTTTTTTTTTTTAGGAAGGATACTCCTCAGCAGACTTGGAGCTATGATGAAGAGGCAGCAACTCCTAAAACAATTGAAAAGCAGAAGGCAAAAACCAATAAACAGATGCCCACTCTTGACAAACTAAACTTTTCTCCTAAAGAAAAAGCTGTGATCTGTTGCAGGATCTGATGATCCTTCTTAAATCCATCTTAAATCCATCATTTAAGAATCTAATAAATAAGGCGCCACAACTTTTAAGATTTATGGCTACTTTGATGCATCTATTCTGTTTGTAAGCAACTTGGTTCCCGTCTAGGGACTATATTTGATTCTTAGTTGCCTGTCAGCCAGGATTGTATTAGCAGCAAGTCCTAGTAACCCTTGTAGTATCTGCAACCGAATGTATTTGTAACGAAGGTTTTGAAACAGAAATATTGACAACTGTTTGTACATGAACAGTCTAGACAATGATTTTTATGGCATTGGCAATAACTTGGCTTAGCATGCCAGGTGCAAAGAAAACATACATTTTTAATGATTCTCTCTGTATAAAAGACAGCTTCCCAAATTGTTTTTGACAAAATTGGGGATATATGTCAATTTCGAAGGCTCATAGCTTAGTAAACATAAGCATGAAAGGTCACTGGTCAAGCAGATCTTACTTTATTTTATTTTCACGTGATGACTTGAAAAGTTCTGGCAGCTTGCAACATCAGCCTTTTATTATAGTTGTTTACTTATTTATTTGGTGCCTTTGAGTCAGTTTTTTACTACTGGTGACTGCCTGGACAAGTCCCTGCAGTTTTCTTGGCAAGATTTTGGAAGTGGTTTGCCATTGCCTGCTTCTTAGGGCTGAGAGAGAGTGACTGGCCCAAGGTCACCCAACTGGCTTTGTGCCCAAGGCGGGACTAGAACTCACCGTCTCCCGGTAGCCTGGTGCCTTAACCATTACACCAAACTGGTTCATTATATAACTGCCTTATTATGGTTATTGGGCAGTCTAAAAATATAAGAAATAAACACATTCTGCTTTAGCTGAGCAGCCCTGATGAAGTTTTGTTCTTTACTAGCTCGATGATTGACTTGAAAAAGCATTGGAGATTCTCCAGTAATTTTCAAGTCCAATATAGCTCTTTGCCCTGTTTTGACTGCTCACTGAAACATAGGAGTATCATTTTGGGAGAGCAGCAAAAAGAAGGGAAAAAAGTGAGATGTAAATGTCCTGTGTGAGTGACCTTGCTATAATCAGCATGGGTTTAAAAACCAAACATAACACATGCTTTTAAAAGCCCTGGCATTTTTGTGGGAAGGGTGGTAGTGTGATTTAATCTTGAATATATCAAAGAATGGCTTTTGAACCTTTTGTAAATTTTACCACTTTTGTCCCCTGAAATTATCTCTCCTTTCAAAAAAGCACACTTGCTGACATGTGATCATATTGCTAGCAGTTTACTCCAAACTGGTAAACTTTTAGCTACTTTACCTTACTTACTTTAGTCCTTAGCTTTATTAAATCGAGATTGGGAGTACATGTTTTGTAGTTTTCCTGTAAGTTTATTATTTATTTATTTAATTTATCCCCGCCCATCTCCCCGAATAGGGAGATAAAATAAATTTTATTTATTATAAAATGCTTTTTAAATAAAGGACTTTGTCCAAAGAAGCAGAATAATTTTTAAAAAAAAATGAAAGAAGAAAAAGGGTTGGGTGGTGTACTCTGGTCTTCTTTGATGAGTGGGAATAACTAATAATTCTTGAAAATAATGTGCTGACTCCCTCTTGATAGCAATACAGTTGCTTGGCAATCAACTCTTTTTCATTATGGGCTTTGTAGTGCCCTATTCTAACATTCTTTTTGTTTGTTTGTTTATTCGTTCAGTCGCTTCCGACTCTTCGTGACTTCATGGACCAGCCCACGCCAGAGCTTCCTGTCGGCCGTCACCATCCCCAGCTCCCCCACAGTTGAGTCCGTCACCTCCAGAATATCATCCATCCATCTTGCCCTTGGTCGGCCCCTCTTCCTTTTGCCATCCACTTTCCCTAGCATCAGCATCTTCTCCAGGGTATCCTGTCTTCTCATGATGTGGCCAAAGTACTTCAGTTTTGCCTTTAATATCATTCCCTCAAGTGAGCAGTCTGGCTTTATTTCCTGGAGAATGGACTGGTTTGATCTTCTTGCAGTCCAAGGCACTCTCAGAATTTTCCTCCAACTTATTTGCACTCTGTTAACTTTGTGTGTGAGAGGGAGCCTGGAACCATGTCCATTGGTTCAAGAACACTGTTGGTCTGGCTGACAGACCAAGTAACTGGCTTAGATAAAGCAGAAATTGAAGCAACTCTGGCTGTTTTTAATACCTTCTTGCTCAGATGTGATGAACTCAGTCACTGTTGCATTTGGAATAGTACTTCCACTGTCTACCATCAAAAGATCAACAGAAATTACTGAAGTTTAAATACCTGGAAAAATTGCAGTGTGGCTAAGGTTATTTCCTATAGATCAGAGGTTCCTAATATTTTTGCCATCACACCTCCCTTTAGTGTAATCTTAATGTACGTAGTAAAGGTAAAGGTTTTCCCCTGCACAGTCATGTCTGACTCTAGGGGCCAGTGCTCATCTCCGTTTGTTAGCCAAAGAGCCAGCGTTGTCTGAAGACGCTTCCGCGGTCATGTGGCCAGCATGATGCGCGCAGAACGCTGTTACCATCCCACCAAAGTGGTACCTATTCATCTACTTGCATTTGCATGCTTTCGAATTGCTAGTTTGGCAAGAGCTGGGGCGAGTGCGGGAGCTCACTCCGTCACGCGGGGCTAGGGATTCGAACCTCCGACTGGCTCTGGCTAGGAAAGGGTGAATAAGACCTTAAAGAAAAAAATCTGACTGACTTCTGACTATCTTCAGTACAGATAAAGTAAAGGTAAAGGTTCCCCCCGCACATTTGTGCAGTCGTGTCCGACTCTAGGGGCTGGTGTTCATCTCCGTTTCTTAGCTGAAGATCCAGTGTTGTCTGAAGATGCTTCTCATCATGTGGCCGGCATGATGCACGCGGAACGCTGTTACCTACCCACCGAAGTGGTACCTATTAATCTACTTGCATTTGCATGCTTTCAAATTGCTAGGTTGGCAAGAGTTGGGGTGAGTGCGGGAGCTCACTCTGTCACGCGGGGCTAGGGATTCGAACCTCCAAACTTGCGACCTTCCGATCGACGAGCCTGGCGTCTTAACCACTGAGCCATCGCGCCCCTCATCTTAATGTACATACCTCCCCTAAAAATCCAAACACCAAAACTAGCATAAATAATGAAAACAATACAATGAAACTTTGGGAAAGGTAGATTTATTGTAACTATAAATCTACAACTAAAAGGTTGTTCACACCTCCCCTGGACTCACCTCACAGTTTGGGAAACCCTGCTGTAGATGGAAACCAACTTGTAATCTACTGAGCCAAGCAGCTCTCAGGCATTCAAAGCTTAATTTATTTTTGAGGGTGGCATAAGAATGCAAAGGCCTGTTGCTGAGGAGGAGATGTCTATGAGACCTAATTCACAGGACATGCCCCCACTGAAGAAACTTGAGACTCTGGAAACATGAACAGAAGCTGGGTGTGTGAAGAAGCCACCATCAATCCTCCTTAAGTGGAGGACACAACACTGACAAAGCTGGGCCAGCCGGAGTGGCCTTGGAAGGAATTCTTCAATGGAAAAAAAGTGGTGAGGAAAATATCTGTGGAATAGCCCCAGTCACAGCAAACCACAAGGATGCCAGAGGAGGACTTGGGAGATCAGCCAAGTTTATACCGTGGGCTTTGGTACAAGCCTGAAGCAGCGCTAAGGCAACACAACTCAGCTAGAAGTGAAGGACCACAACAACCAATTATTGAGATGCTTGTTTTACTCACCATTTGAATTGTCTGCCGCGGGCACCGGACACTTCTTCTTCTCCCTGTTCTGGTTGTCCTACCTTGGGCACTTAGTGAGCGGAAGCCACGCGTCCTTCCTTGTCCTAGCACTTGGTGGGGAAGGGAGCTTGTGTTCTGAAGAATCACTCTGGGTCAGAGCAAGAGCAGCTGGCATCATCAGCAAGTTGACCGGGAGAGCAGACGGTGACAAAGCTGACGAGCCTAAGCAGCCAACGTCAATAGGAGGTTGGGATTTCATTGCCTTGCTGAACACAAAGTTTGCGGCCACACGTAAAATGGATCAGGGGAAGAACCCGCCCACTCCCGCTAGACCATGCATGTTTCCCCATATCCATTTGATTAGCGTGTTCTTTTTTCAAATGCTAGGGATGTATTAAAGGAACTCCAGTCCCCAGCAGTCTTTAATATAAAAGGCAAGTCTTCCCACTAATGAACAGTTTGTCTAGTGTTCTTAACCTTATCAGCAGCTCCTGAAGTGATAAAGGCTTAACTATTATGCACTGAAAGGTGTTGTTAATTCTCAATCTTCATGCAGGAGAAAGGGAGAGAGGCCCTTTTTGTCACATTGGACTCTACTGTTAAACTTCGCTGGCTGCTTACAAATTATCTTGCCTGTGCCATGGAGCAGACAGTGGAACCTGCTGGTGGATAAGCAGCAGGTGAAGGTTTCTCTAGTCAGGACAAAAAGATGCCGACTGCTTCGTAGAAAAGGAGTCGTTTGAAAATTAATGAGATAGAACCATCTCAGGACATTGGTTGCTTCAAATGTGGGTGATGACGGAGCAGAGGGATGGATGGCTGGGCGGGGGGGGGGGTTTAGAAAAAAACAGAAGTGGTAAAGACAAGCCAGTAAGACACAGTGAAGGGCTTCAGCCACAACTCCCCCCCCCCCCCCCGTGTGTCCCTCCCAAAGTTGCTGAGTTTAGGCTGAGTCTTTTTCAGTCTTTCTGAATGAAGAATGTAGGGCTTGTAAGAGAGAGAATAAAAAGCTTGATCAGCTAATGCTTAAATATGGCTGAATGTTTGATGAGATGAAGATGTAATTTTGTCTGCCTTCCCCAAGGATCTGGATTAAATATGACTACAGGGTCTAATCAAATAGCAAGCCACTGGACAGCAGCCCCAACGGCATTTTTCATTCCAGGCATGCCGTTTGCCTTCTCTCTTCACCCCCCCCCCCAACTTCTGTCCATTACTTATTCACTGGTTTGTCAGCACTGTGCATTATTAGCGCTTGAGAGATAAAACTTTAAGTGTTGCTCCCAATTAGCACAACAGTGACCATGCACCATGCTCTGTGCTTAATGCCTGCTCTCAGAGAGGAGCTGGTTGGAAGGTCTGAGGTGGAGGAGGAAAAAAAAAATGAAACAGCTTAAGCATTCATTTTGAGTGGAGAGACAGCTCCTATTAACATTTAACAGCATTTGTGCAACTTGGTGCGGAGGTTATGATGCAAATGAGGAGGAATTAAAAGTGGCCAGGGGTTTGTCATTGATGGATTGCAGTCTGGCGGTGTTCACACTTCTGCCGTGTCCATCAGAAGCGATTACTGTGTAATTAAACCTTATTTCTCGACTCTTCAGTGCATAATTACTTTGTGAATGTAACCATCATCGAAAAAAGCTACCAAACCGCTTTAGCATTTAGTCTAGCAGTCATTTCCCCTTGCTTGTGTCAGATATAACCATCAGACAGTGCAAAAAGAACTGTCACTTTTAATAAGAGGCAAAAAATTAAATGAAACAGTATGCTTATTACAGGAAAATTAGGCGTTCAAGTGGTAGAGTCCTTTTCCTGCTATTTGCATAATTTATTCTCTTTTTGTCCCTCGCACCAGAAGCTTCAGGCAATTTTCCCTCCCATTTAAATAGATCGCACATTTAAGGCTACTTAAGGAAAATTATCACTTTGCATATTTTAATTGTTGTGAAGAAAGTGAATAGAAGAGGTCTGCAGCTTGGACTCTGGAGTGGGTCAGATGCTCAACCGTCTGATCCTGCAGCTCCCCACTGTTCCACTAGAGATAACCTGACGGTTCACAGCCATCCACTCGCATTTCATCAGCATGCAAATGGAGCTCCAAGCACTGTAAGAAGTGGGTCTTTGATATTTACAAACTAGCCGCTAATAACCAAAATGTAATTTGTTTGACATAACTTTAGATTCCCTTATCTGTCTGCTTTCTAAAAAAAAAAAGGAAACCTTGATAAGTCCTTTAGCATTACAAAATCTGAAGAGATCATCCATTCAAACCACAGTTTGCCCTATTAGGTCTGGCAGCATTGTGCTTCGGAAAATTGTATCAGCTACTGTCTTCACTTTCCTTGCAGCGAGCCATCCCTTCCCTTCCCTTCCATTTCAAATTCTTTTGTTTAATTTTCCCCTCCCACTTCCCCACTTTAATCAAATGAAATGAAATTCAAATACGATTAAAGCGAGAAATTCTTTCCATTTACCTGCAGAAATATATCTACTAGTCTGACGGCACACAAAAATGGGTATTTCAGGCACTAAAGAAGGATATAATACTGCAATTTGTTCCTTCCTGTTTCTGGAAAGTAATTGGGTGGGGGCTGGGGGGAGGGAGAGAGAGCCTTATATTACAGAACATTACAAAGCTGTAAACAGTCCAAAGACGGCACACGTTTGGTTAATTATCAAGCTAATGAAAAATTTAAAAGGAGATCCGATGAAAAATGTGATCAAATGTTGCACAAATTGCCATTACATTCAATTAGGTAGTATGGGAAAAAAAGTGCTCCCCAAGGTATCAATTTTAGTCATACATTATTTTTTTCATTTTACCAAATCTGGTCAAGTTAACAACAACAACAACAACTGCACTCCACCAAAACCCAACCAACAAAACACTTTGTTTCTTGCAGCCCGGTGCCTTCAAGCACATCAATAGGCGAATTTGATTAGCTCGGCATCACTTGGGCTAAATTACAAATAATTATGTGCTGCCTTTGGCTGCTCTACCTTTGTCTGCAGTTTCTAAACACTGGACTGATTGGACTCGTGATGTACATACGGTACGCATGATGTGAGCAATTCAGCGCAACAGTCGTGTCTTTACTAACCAGAATGCATCATCCCTCAGTTAACTGAAAAGTCATGTAGAAAAGAATTATTTTAGTACCGGCTGACTCTTAAGTAAGGGAAGCTGCATTCCTTTCTTCACCTAATACATTTAAATCTATTTGTCATAGTAGTCTAGAGGGGTGCGGTGGCTCAGCGGTTAAGACGCCAGGCTTGTCGATCGGGAGGTCGGCAGTTCAAATCCCTAGCCCCACATGACGGAGTGAGCTCCCGCACTCGCCCCAGCTCCTGCCAACCTAGCAATTCGAAAGCATGCAAATGCAAGTAGATGAATAGGTACCACTTCGGTGGGATGGTAACAGCGTTCCGCATGCGTCATGCCGGCCACATGGCCGTGGAAGCGTCTTCGGACAACGCTGGCTCTTCGGCTAACAAACGGAGATGAGCACCGGCCCCTAGAGTCGGACACGACTGCACAAATGTGCGGGGGGTACCTTTACCTTTACCATAGTAGTCTTTAGCAGCAGATAACACACATGGCTTACAAACATCCCTACTATGAGCTCCATCAGCTTTTCCTACCAAATGCGTATCTCATTCCCTCTGCTACTTGTCTTATTTGGTCTTTAAGTTCGCAATGCATCCACCAGATAGACTGAGAGCTAGAGACTCGTTCAAGGTCGCAAACTGAGATTCATGGAGGAACAGCCATTCAGATTGGAATTTCTCATGCCTTGACTCAGGTAGCAGCCAGCAGTTGGCTTGGAGGGAGCTGCATGCAGCTTCCAAACGTTTGGATGCTGTTCCCAGAGACCTCCAACTGCTGTTCCCAAAATGTAACATTAAACGTGGCAGGAGCAATGATTAAATTCATAACTGGAGAGTCATACGTTATTTACACTGTTAGTTATACTTCATTTGCTTTTAGCCAAAGACCATTGCAATGGAGTAATCACATTAACTATATTTAATTTTAATTAAATGAAATCAAATTTAGTTTCCATTCTAGCTCCCCCTACTGTTCTTTCCAAATGCAGTTCCTGGAACACCAGCCAAAGGCCGAGGATGGCCCCGCAGCCCAGAGAAAGCTGTGCATCCCTGGGGTGTTCACACTACTTTGAAGCCCTGTGTTTCTCTTTACCGGGAGAGGTTCCAGTTTTCACGGGTCACTGGAGAAGAGAGCAGAAGGGTTCAGCCCCCAGAGAGGAGGCGTGACCTTATATTAAGTCTGATTCATTATTTCAAACTTGCCTTTCTGACAATGGCAAGTGCTGAAACTCAGGCAGAAATGGTGATCAGGATTGGCGATCCTTTCTCTCTGAGGATGATGGACCTGCCAACATCCAGGCGGAACACCCACATCATGTTTCCCACTTACTGATCTCTCTTCAGCCTTTAGCTGCAAGTCCTTCTATTTCTCTGGCCTGGGGTTCCTTATTGTTATGACCTGAAAGATAGTATCATGAGCATTCCCTAACCTCTGTTCTAGATTGGCGCCTTTCTGCTGTCTTTGGAATCCTTCTCAATTCCCCACCCATGGGAAGCATGATGCGTTTTTCTGCCCTCCGCAAAAGAAGAGCAGAGCAATAGCAGATCAGTAGCAAGATGATGAGGAGATGCGCAGTCTGAAGCTGGCAGAGTGCAGTGTGCAAAGGAGGCTGGGGTGCCCTTGTCTGACCTACTCTTGAGCCTATCGCATGGACAATCAAATAGCAGAACAGGATCCAGGGCACCAATTTATCTTATACAGACTGCTTACACATGCAAGATTTAAAGGAGATTGCTGACATGCATGGGAAGGAAAACAGGTCTGGGATTGTATCACCATTGCTACCACAACTGTCCACATTTTCATGAAATTTAATTGCTTGCCACTGGCCTCCTGCCAGTACTGATATTCAGAGATATAGGAGTTGATCCAACATAAATATGGCTCGAAGACACCATAATATTATAGCTGTGCTGGCTCGAAGACACCATAATATTATAGCTGTGCTCATATGCAAAAAAGAATATAAAGAAATACAGTACTGATGCTAGCTTTTCCATTAAGGAACGTTACACAATCTACTGTCCAAATATTTCATAAATGCTACCTCTTCCAATGACAGATAAATCCTGGATTGGGAAAATTCACAGACATTTGCCTATAAAACTATTTCAGGTAAATGTATCCCAAATCAAAACCAGACATCTATGTACTTACAAAGACCCATTTTTCTGTATAAATACTAATTGTCTTAGTTGTACATGTCTGGCTGAAACGCTAGAGTTCTTGACCATTATACTACCTCATTCTCCTCCAGACAAAGACCAAAGCCATGGCTTAGGGCTCCTCATGGTTAGAGTCTAACCATTGTCCAAAGATCCCCATGAACCATTTTTAATTGGCAAATTCTTGTGATTTTGTTGATTTATTGATCATATTTATATTACCGCCCATCTCCCTCACAAGGAGGGACCCTGGGCGGTTCACAATAAAACACTTTAAAATTCAATAGTGCCTTTCTATGTCCCCATCCTCTTAAGCAGAGGAAGCTTAAAGTTGTTTTCCAGTTACTTTCCCTCTTCTCTCAATACCATTTTTGCTATGGCCATATCTACGACATTTCTTCCGACAGTGTGGCTGATGGTCAGGGTTTGGGATTGGTGACTGGTGCTTTGGAACATGCAGGTCAGGCATTACCCAGGATCTTTTGTGCACTTTTGAAAGAACACTAAGCTTGCCTTTAAACATGAGTTTAGTTTAGACCTACAGTATAGTTAAGTACTACGGCTAGAGTCCTCTGGAGAGAGTACCAGTCCTGTGCTGCATAAAAATTCCATTTAAACTGGAAAAGAGAGCCTAGTTCTGCCAGCAGTGTGCTGCTGCTGGTGTGCCAAACGAGGGCTTTTGCTGCTTCTGCTGACAAAGGATTTCAGATCCCCATACTTTGGAGGGGGCAGCAGGGCCTGTACTTTGTGTGCTCCGCGAGCTGCTCCGGGATGCTGCCAGCCATGAGGTCATAACTGGTCACTCGCTGCAGTACGGCTACTCAGCAAGCCATACAGTAGAGCCATTCACCTGCACATTCAATCACCTGCCACATTCCTGTCATGCCAATAACGACTCAATCCTAGTCAAGAAGTAACTTGCCTGCAGGTCACAACCACAGAGCAGGGACACTGGGTGAAGCAGGAAAGAGTTCTGCTGACCCTCCTCACAACTCCTCTGCTGTGCCTGTGACCTGTCAGTTGGCCTGTTTTGGGGGCATGGGTCTAGCAGAGCACTGGAACCTCAAAAGACGGTCCGACACTCGGGGACCTGAAGAGACAGCTAAAGCTTCTGTCCCAGGCAACCACCCAGGGTCCCTCCTTGTGGGGGAGATGGGCGGGATATAAATGTAACAAATAAATAAATAAAAATAAATAAATAAACCACCTACACTTGCCCAACCTTGCTGTACCAGAGAGCTGCTGCTGGTGGTGTTAAGTGCTGACAGATGATGGCTGAGGGAAGAGGAAACCAAACTAGGGGAATCCGTCCTTCACTTTCCTGAAATGAATTTGTCCTAAATCAATTCTATAAGAACAACATCCAGTCGTCAGCCTCAGCAGTCAGGACAGAGCAATTTATTCTGGCATCCTTTCCTGATGACTCAAGGACGGAAGGAATGCATATTAATGCAGCTGTGAGGACAAGAGTATGAATAATTTAAAGTGTACAAAAGCAAATTTCTTCTGATTTTTAAATATAAGAAATTGTATAGGACACATTTTGTTCAGAGCTGGTATGTTCCCATGTCAAATATTTGCATTTTATATAAAATACACAACTTTATTCCTTATTTCATAGTCCTTAATATGCCATGGAATTTCTAATATTCTAATATTAGTCAATCCATTATCAATTTGAGATTCCTCATGGTAATCCCCACTTTGCTGACTCGAATTCAGTAGTAACTTTTCTAGATAATATTTACATCCCACTTGTATCACACATATACATTACCATGTCCCTCATACTTTCTGTGGAATTTTTCTTGTATAATAGCTTGTCTTCTTTCATAATTTACTACTGCTTATATGAGGAATATCACAGTACATCTTTCATAGCAGTGAACGTAACCGTGTATTACAGATCAGAGCCATGGCAAGGTGGGGTGGAAAAAGACTAAATAATCTAAGGAAATCCCTGAGAAATTGTCACTCGTGGGTTGTTGTCCTTCTAAAGTAGGAGGAGGAGTTGGTTCTAAAACAGACAAGTTCATCCTATAACAACTCATCTCTTTGGTAAAGTGAGGCCAAGGATGTGAGATTTTCCAGACATTCTCCATCTGATGTTTTGAAACTGCATGGACAATGCTTCCTCGACTGTGGTGAACCATCTGGCTTGCCACATTCCAATCCAGACAGCACCCCAACTGCACTTACCAGCACATTATATCTAGCAGAAATTTAATCAGTGCTCCAGCCCTGGGCTTGCCTTCCCTTTTCACCTTCTCCTGCCTTGCAATCTCATTCAGTCTTCATTGGTGGTAACTGCAAATGGATTCATTATTGGAGATGAAAAAGCAACAGCAGAGCTATAGGATCGAGTACAAACTCTCCTAGCTTGCTCTATAGGAGGAAAGAGAAAACACAAGAGAAAACAAGTAAGAATAATGATGCAGTGCCCACCTCATTTGAAAACAATAGAAATGAACTTGCATGTTTTATTAAGACAAATATTAATTTTGATTGCCCTATTCTTCTCTGATCTAAACTAGGCTTCAGAACCTGAGGCAGTATATAGCCACTGTGCCAGTGACAGCATCTTTCCACCCTCTGTTGATGATGGGTCCACATCTGTGGCAAAGAGGTGACATGACGTGTTTGCTAAATAAAGTTGCTGCTTTGAAGCAACACTCAATGGAAATCAAGCTGACTTCTGTTAATGCAATGGGATTTTCATCTGCTCTCTTTCCTCTGCATCCTCACAGATTCCCCAAATCTATCCCAGTAGAGGTTGGAGGGCAGAGAGTGGCAAAGGAGGAATATGTTCTACCAGCAAATTACATTCTGGCAGCAGATTGATACTGGTGCATGCAACCTTTTGTTTCCATCACCTAATCTTGTCAGTCAGGTATGGGAAATAATTACATATAGAATTAGTATGAGTTTATATTCCGTCTATAGATCCTTCACCAAAACTGCTGGCAAAGGGTCTGTTTTAAACACTTAACATTTAAGTGTCAAGTGTTTGATTTCTGATGGGGAGATTGGTTTTGTATTTTGTTTTGTCTTTACATTTCCCTTACTACCTTTGTTTTTTTAAGTTATTTTTATTATTATTACACAAAGGAATAGAGGAAAAAAATACAAAAAACAAGTACAAGTTTAAAAGAATGT
Source organism: Charina bottae (assembly GCA_023362775.1). Classification (NCBI taxonomy): domain Eukaryota; kingdom Metazoa; phylum Chordata; class Lepidosauria; order Squamata; family Charinaidae; genus Charina; species Charina bottae. The sequence goes on from JALMGJ010000001.1 coordinate 239,013,578, forward strand.
AAAAGATAGATAATACATTTTTTTTAAAAAAACCACCCAAATACAATAAAATATGGGCAGATAACCAACAAATCTAAAATATCATGACTAAAATTCTCCAGTACATTGTTGACAGCTTATAATAAAATAAGACATCGTATATCCATTTTTTAATGAAAACATGTTTCTACTAAACTTCAAAGGCACTTGTTCAAGTCATTAAAGAAAAAAGGGAGAAAGAGAAAATATCGGTGATAAACTCTCACTACCGTTGACTTACCTGCCGCCAGTTTATTTCGCCAGCATACCATGCAAAGCCATATATATATTGTATATCGTTTTTTACAATCAACAGAGCACATTCTAACCCTTTCTAAGCATTCTAAGCACATTCACATATAGTGAAGGAAAGTTGATGTGTCAAAATTAGATCAAACAGAGAAATAGTGATCTATTTTTAATGTTACTTCCATGGCACCAGAACATCTGGAACTGTAGGATGCTGAATGTTCTTCCCATGACAATTCCCAGAAATATTTATGCTTGTATGAGCATCCTCCATGTAGTCTTTCAACCTTACTGAACAACACAGGGGGAAATATATTGTCACTTTTAAGTATAGTGTGGAAGGAGCTCTATGTTAGATGATCCATAAACAGGAACAGGGAAGTGCCAAGGGCAGAGTGCTTTAAGCCATGCCCCCTTGCTTCTCCCCTGTCTTTTGGACAAAGCTGGCAGACTTTGAACTCTGCGGACAAGTACCGGAAAGCTATATTGATTTATCTTATTTATCTTGTCCACTGAACCGAAGGTGGCAAATATACTTACAGGGTTCCAACCACTCTCCTGCCCAGGCACTGACCAAACTGAAAGTGACTTAGCTTCATCAAAGTTGCTACTGTGCCTTCAAACAATTGCTAAACAAGGATAGTTCCTCAGTAAGAATGGCAGTTCCTTTTTACTTGTTTTGTTTTTAAATTATTGCTTCTGGCAGATGCATGGAAAAAGAAAGTTGCAGCTATTTTGCACCCTGTTTTCCCCAGGGTGTGAATGACCCGTAATGAATAAAGAGTTGATTGCCTTCCATTCTTCTCATTACAACTAATCACAGAGCAATTGTAGAGGGCAATATTTCAACCAAATTTCTCCTTCCAGAAATTGTACAACCCATAGCAAAAGAGTAGTAATCCTCCATCTATCCAATTCACATAAAAAAACCAAACAATAGATTTCCCTCCCTCCCTTGAAATTTATACTTGTGGAGTCTCAAAATAACATGTGTATATGGAAAAGATCTTGATAAATAGCTGTTCTATCAGAGAAGGAAGACAGGCAATAATGTTGAAATAGTTTCTCAGAAAGCATACCATACAATACAGAAAATTATACAGGATATAACAAAGCCTGTTTTTAAAGATACTGTATGTAGGAGAGTTCTTATATGGCATTAGATATTAAATAGTCCACGTTTGAAGGCTTATTATTTAACAGATTGAATTTTATACCAAGGCGAATTGTATTTCGGGAAGTGTATCTCAGAGTTGTTGTAACAAAGTCACAAACCTTTTCAAAAATACATTCAGAAATATGAACCCAGGTGGCAAGCATGGGTGATACATAACAACAATACAATTTTTCCTGGTTTATAATACAAACTAATATCATTTTTACCATGGAAAATATATAGAAAAATGGTTTCTACAAATGAGTCACTTCTCAAAGCAGGTATTTCTTCTTAGTTACCATTCTTCTGGTTCATCCAAAATCCTAAACGAAGAAGGAATTCACATTACTTGAATTGAGTCATGCTAGCCAATTATAACCGTGTTTAAGATACATAGATGATACTGCAATGAAGGGATTACAATTCTGGTGTCAGCATGTGACATATGTAGGCAAGTATCACCCATAACAGGATCAATGGTCACTACTGGGCTACTGTCCCTACTACAGCCAATGTGAGTGGTATATAGTGAAATGATGGTGATGGTGATACGCCTTAATTCACATTGTCCTTATGCATCATCCCTCATATATGTAGTTCAGGGATAGTGTAATTAATAGGGCAGCATCCAGGACTTAAGGTGTAGTGCTAGGGGCTTACGATAACATTCACCAATGTTGCAGAAGCTGGGGGCAACAGCATCAGTTATAGCTTTGGAGCTGGCCTACAATTGTCCTATTCTGATTGGAGGATTAATTTCCCCTGAAGAAACAGACCAATGAAGTCTCTTATATCTGAACAGAAAGCAATCTGTTCTTCTGTTCTGTTGCAACAGTAAGTTGGAGGTGGGATTCAAAGTCCTTGGAGTTTCTTGAATGCCAATATTTCCTATAGAACCAATACAGATTTCTTGGATATCTTCATATAAGAACTTGCCCATTAATGACAGAGTAAAATGGCCTTTGGGAAGTAAAATCTGCACACCTTTAAATTAGCAATTGAATGAATGAATTTCACTCATGCATTTGTTCAACATTGCAGATAGGTTCTGCCTCAGGCTGAAATTGTCTTGGGAAGTTGTAACTATTGCCACATTTAGACTAGGTGGCATCATATTTGACACCAGGTTCATTTCAAGAAGGAAGACTAAAATTGATGTGGCTGTCAGAGAAGAAACCAGTAATTTTTAGAGGACATCTGGGCCAAACTGTTAAGTACTGGGCAAAAGGAAAAGTTTGCAAGGAATTCAGTGCATCATTTTAACTGTAAACTTGATATTGGGGAGTTCTGCATTACTTTAAGTAGCTACAAACTCTGTAGGACTGTAAATGTGCTGGGTTTAAAACTTCAGCATGAACAAAACTATTTTGAAAGCATCTTAGTTTTGTTCTCGGGTTTGATTTAAATTTACTTCCTCAGACAGGTAAAGAAGAAATAGATTCTCCTTTGTGAGTTAAAATTGCAAACAATTTGGGGCTAGCAAATTGGAATGGCAATTCTGAGTTAAAATAGCCAGTATTTTCCAGAATAAGGCCAGAAGTGTCCCACCAGTCTGGGACTTGCTTCCTGACAGATTTGCTAATCTGCCCTTCCCTTCTCAGAAATTAATCCATTGTTTTTTAGTTTATCTTCTAAAGTTACACAGCAAGAGTTTTAGGCTTCTGAGAAAGGAATTATTTGAATTTGCCTGTTGATTAACTTGGCAAGAAATATCACGTCTTCTCTCATAATACAATGAAAGCCAGAGTCAAGATTCTCAGCAAGCAAGCTTCTTAGCACTAGTGGTTATAAACGGAATTTTAGAATGTATTTCAGAATGTGAGTTGAAGGGTAGCTTTTTATTTTATTGTGAGATATGCAACCCGCTCACTGCAGTTTTCACATGCTCCTCCACAAAACCAAACCTAAGACAATGCATTAGGAAACCGTTAACTCTCTTGAGTTCTTTCCTTTGTAAACATTTGAGAGCCATATTTCTGTGCCACTAATTTTAGATGAAAAATAGCCATGCTTGCCACAAAACATATACAAAAGCCCATTGCTTCTCCAACTTAGGTGCATTCCTCAGCACAGACAAGCAGAACACCTAGTGTGTGGGTCCTACGAATCCCAAGCAGAGGCAATTTCTGGTAGCTAAATTCATTCCTGGATACAAAAGAAAGAACAGAAAGCTTCAATAACAGGACTCATTTCCCCCCCCCCTTTTGTGGAAAAAGCATAAGGGTCTTTAGGTTATCCTATTTTTATTGGGCTTGCAAGAATAAGATTCAGCCTTCCAATGTAATGGCAAATTAAGCTTTAGTTATTAGTAATTTATGTACTTGCACTAATGGATTTGCTGCCTTGTATCTGTATTTACAAACTCTTAAACGACAGCGGCTACCTCTCACCAAAGACACAGAGAGATTCCTCTCTTTCCCAATCACAAAGTACAGATTTCTAGAGGGTGGTGGTGAGGGAGAGAATCGCTCACTGATAGGTGCTACAGTCTGCAAATAGTTCTCATGTCGGCAGGGTAACTGTGACTCCTGCTGTCAGACAAGTGAAAAGAAAACCGCAGTCAGCAGCTATTCAGCAGCAAATCATTAATTAATTACATTTTAATGAACCTTAAGCAGCGGCTGTGGGAGCCTTCAGAAGTTTATCAAAAATGAAGAATTGCCTTGTGTAAATCTTAAGTTGACTGGAAAAAAACTAAAGACGACCTAAGGGTACAAGCAAATCTAGTGTAATTTCCAGACGTTCACTACAACCTGGAATTGCCGCAATGCTATATTTGTTTTCATTGCAAAACCTATGAAGGTTGGAGCTTTTAACATGTTTGATTTTTTTCTTGGGAAAGCCAATATTTTTCCTGTGCTAATCTGCTAAGTATGTAGATGAAAATTATGTGGAGGTGCGAAGAAAGACTCCAGATGTTAAATGGTCTCTAAACAGTGCAATTATTTACACCTCATCCAAGAAGTTAGAATAGATCTTTAAAAACCGTGTTTTTCCCCCACCCCCGTTTTGACTTTAAGAAATTACTGGAAAGGGTTGTTTGGAATATATATTATCGTAGGGAGAAAAGTGAGTCCCAGAATAGATCCAACCTGCAGCAAGTTTGAACCCAATGAACATGAGCAGGCCATGTGTGGAATCTTTTTTTCCTTGAACCCACATGGTCTAGGAGTGGGAGGTCTCTACCAGCTTCCCTTACCCTCAGCCCATCTTGTGCTGAATTACTGAAGCTCTACATGAGAGGAGTGGTTGAAGCTGAACTGAGAAAAAGCTTTCCTGAATCCTCTGAAGATTCCTTTGTGTATCTTTGCAGAGAGAAAGATCAGAAGTTTAACCCTAAGGAATTGGGATCAGGGTGTTTATTATCTTTGCTGTACAGTTCACAATATTCAGTTTGCAAAATACTTAACAGTACTGGGAAAAAACACCTCTGAATATTTGCACTGAGATGGATTTAAAATGTATGCTGATTCAAAAGGTAGCTTGGAAAATAAAAGATAGGGAAGGTAAATAAAAAAAAACCTTAACTCTGCATATTTTTTAACTCAGAATTCTTTTATTTGAGGTATGCTTGTTCTTTTTCGTATTCCATGATAGTAGCATAGCCATATACAACAAATTTTACAATAGAGAAAACTTTTCATAAAAATATCTGCCTTGAACCACAACTTTTATTTTAATTCTTCAATGATTACTACTGAAACTAGTTATTCTATATGAAAACTTAATTTCCCTGTGGTAGCAAGTATTTATGAAAAGGAATATTCAGTAGGGACAGTTAGTTACAATACTGAGCACTGATTTTTTTTTAATATTACAGTGCTAACACCCAAGAAAATGAGATGCATGGATTACAATTGAAACTGTAACAATGAGGACAAAAAAGCATTTTCAGATCTCCAGGTTAATTGTACAGCAGCTTCCTACACACATATGATCAACCATATAATGATCCCATCAAAATAATAAAAAAAATTCCAAGCAGAAATGTCTCATTTACATTAATAATGTTCACAAATTATATGAATTCAGTTTGCAAGTGATGGATAATTTAAGCTTTCATCATCTAAAGCTTGTCATTTTTTTCCCCAAGAGAAATGGATCGTTTCACTTTTTTAATGAGTGCAGTAATATCACATTTCGTTTCAGAAGATGCAAAATAATGCACAACAAAAATGATTTCAAATTTGGTGAATAAAGAAGCAAAACAGTACCAGAAGAATTCAAAGAAATATGTACTATAGAAGTCTTTCTCTCCTTATGAGAGGTCAAAAACTGGTCAAACCCAACACATTGTTTCAATTTAAGCAAATAAAATCAATATGGCCAGGAAAGCAAAGTGCACCAAAATTTTAATTTAGTTGGGCTTTAACTAAAAGGGGAGGGGGGACTGTCCCCAGACAAGGAGTATTATTTGATGAGAAATATGGCATCCCGCACAGAAAACCAACAGAAATAATTCCCCCTACCTCTTAATCATTCCACTAGACATCCTCAAGACAATGGTACTTCTTCAAGGAACTGCAAAATAAAAGATCTGATGCTTCTTTATTAATGGAACTTAAAGAACAGATTGTCAGGCATACCAAAAATTTTCAAATGCATTTCTGCATTAACATCTGTGAATGTTGTGGATTGTCACAGTTCATTTGCTTTTGTAAAAAGATCCACAATTTGCTGACAAGCAACTAGAAAAGTCCATGCATTGATTGGGGTATTTAACCCATTCAGTATTTTCTTACAAAAGAAAAGCAAAATGAAAAGAGAGAGAGAGAGAGAGAGAGAGAGAGAGAGAGGGAGAGGGAGAGGGAGAGGGAGAGGGAGAGGGAGAGGGAGAGGGAGAGGGAGAGGGAGAGGGAGAGGGAGAGAGAGAGAGAGAGAGAGAAATGTATTCTTCTCCTACTGTAATGCAAAGCTAGTGGAGACAAAGGGGAGGGGGGAAATGATGCAAAAATAAATAATAAAATATAAAATACTTCATACAAAGTACTTCAAATGTGCCATCTGTGTACAATTACTTCCAAAAAACAAACATGTTTATAAAGCAGAATCAGCAATAAAACTATTTGATTACAGAACACATGAGCACCTTGACTCCATGGTTCCAGTCCTGTGCACATTTTTGCGCGTATGTCAGTAAACGGTAATGAATTTCAGACATGCGTAATAGTGTGCATGAGGATTGAAGCCCATATTTAAAAGTCCTTTGGGAAGTGCCTCTTTTTTATTTTTATTTTTGGTTTATGTTTAAACCTTGCACAGACTCTTACAAAATGCATTGTGTTTCATTTTAGTACGCAGGAAGTGAGAAACTTACAGTCTTACAGTGTGTGACACATTTCTTTTACATCACTGAAGATAAAAAATAATCCTTAAGTACTATCATTTGTTTTGGGTTTAAGAGCCAAGTTGGACTGCATGTCAGTTAACAGTAATAGATTGTAGCCAGATTGCCAATGCAAAGAATTCTTGAGACTAACAACGTTTTTTTCTTTCCCCCAAATCAGGGTTCACCATACTAAAGTGGGATGTTCCTAGAGCATGCCCCAAAGTGGGACACTGATCAAGATCTGCCCAGTGCATGATTTCCTTTATGTTCCCTTAAGCAATCTTGTGTTACAAGAGTACAATTAAAAGTCCGTCAGTATGCCAAGTCCCCATGCATTATCTGCCCTGCCACACTCCGCTAATGCATCCTATCGTCCTGGTGGGTTAATACTATTCAGTGTAGTGACAGTCTTTCTGAGGTAGACTGTTCAAGTTCAAGGACACGTCTTTCTTACAAAATGCATGACATTCAAAAAAAGACAACAAATAAATACTACATGTACAATATGTAGTAATGAGGTAGAAATGGTTTCAAAGAACAATGTTTGAACACACACCCAATGTGGTGGTGGAATCTATGGAAACAAACAAAACTACTTGTGACTGCATGTAAACCACAAGAACCATTTGGGTGGGGTGAGGGGAGATGTATACAAGCAAAGTTTCGGTTGGGAAGTATTTTCTCCTCTTTGTATACCATGAGACAACAAGAAGGAATGACTGCATCCCCAACCTTAGTGGAGAACAGAACCATTTTATAAATATTTAACGTTCTATAGGACTGATTCATATATTCTCACAAAATTCGGTTGCAAGGCTGACCCACGCTGCCGACATTTTACGTATCACCGAGACAGGGAGGTGAAAATTTTCTGCTTTCAGTCTAATTGTCTTTGACAATTGCGGTGCCTGGTGCTACATTTCTTGTGTTGTCTTTAAAAATAGGGGAAAGAGTAGAAGCTTGTTCATTAAAGATGCAGTATCCCTGGTTCAGAAAAACGTATCTGGCAGGTTCAAAATCGAATGTCAACCAAAGATCTTTGCAAAGGGGAAGGGTCAGTTCATGGATTGACTAGTCCCCAGGGCAGCAGCTTCTTTGGGTCTAGGAATATTACTAGCTCCATGTTTACCAATGTGCTTTGAGTATAAATCTGCAAATGATTAAGGAAGAGAAAGCTTTCATCTTTTCCTTGAAAGAGAGAACAAAAACAGCCTCATATTATGAGTGTATGTCCAGATAAAGATTATATAAACACATGCATGCATAACAAGATGAAAGGGCGTTAATGCTGTGGGAGACCACATGTTGATCTTTATGGCCCTCTATCCCCAGTTACACCCTCAGAATTTATAGTGAAATGAATGGAAGATGCACAAGAGACTTTTAGGCAATCACATCAATGGAACTTGTGCACATGGCCTGCCTAGCGAAGAAAGCATATCCCTTTAGAGATTAGGAAAGTCAGGATAGAGATTAGGTATGTGGGGATAGTTCCACAAAAACAAATAGACTTGCACGAATTCATTTATGCAAAATTTAGTCAACCGTAGTGTGTGTGTGTGTGTGTATTTCTGAGATTTCACTTTTTAAAAGACGATTTATATTCATAGATTAGAATGAAAGATATCATGGAACTTATAACTGTTCCTCTACTCAAAGTTGCACACATTTTCAGGCAGTAGAAACCTTTATTTGCAGCTTTTGACATGTAAACACATTACCATCTACCAACATCTGTTGGAATTAATTGGGGTTTTTACACTAGATTATCTCCTTTTGAAAATTGCCTAGCAAAGTATTATGCTAACCCATATAAAATGACCTTGTACTATTTTGCAGAGCATAGCCCCTGGACAGATGAGCTAGCTTTCCCAGATGGTGCTTTGCCTATGTGTTTTACTGGGAGGTTTTATTTTCTCCTTGATGGGTTTGAAATGCACAAGGAAAACCATTTTGCCCATCTATCTACATTTGAATAGAATACAAATTGACTAATAGAGAAATATTTTGTGCAAAAGTAAATAGCCCCAAACTGCCTTCACATTCCATTGATCAGCTCAGTCAGCAAACTTTTCACTACTATATTTAATGGCCTCAATATTTTGGAGAGAAGCATGCTAGAAGTGAGGATTTCTTTATAAATGTATAGAAAAAGTTATCATGCCATGATTTCAGTTGGCAATGATAATTTGGTTGGCAGAAACTAGTCCCACGCTTTTTCTTCTGCTATTGCAATTGTTCTTGTCACCAGAAAAGAAAACTGCTGGAAAAAAACAATGAAGTTTCACCTAATGCAAAATTGTCTCAAGTAGAAGGGGAAGCATCTGACGTATGTTTATCCCCAATTATTGAAAGAATTTTCCCACAAACAAGGAAGCCAAGCTTTATGTCTTTAATTATTACCATTTGCAGCAAAGGGAGAATTCAGCGGATGGAATTTTAGCCATCATAAAGCTGTAATGGTGGAGAAGGTATAACTATTAATATTCTCCCTTTTATTAAAGGTGTAGAAGATCTGCTTAATGTGGAATCTGGTAATCCAACCTCATCGTTTTATGCTCTGCTGATGCAGAATCCAGAGTTCCAATCAAATGAAACAGATAGCAGGGCCATTTTACATCCTCCGAATGCTCATATACTTTGGCCATATCAACTCCCTATCAAAACGTAGTCTTCTCATTTGTGGAACACCCAAATAGCCTGGAGGGAAAATCTTGGAAGCGGTTTCTTTTGCAATGAAACATGTATGGTCGCAATTCTATACCGACCTGAATGTAGCAGCAGCAAGGAAAAAATTGCCTTATTTGTGTAAAAAGTGCAAAAGTGGTTGCCTCCTCCCTAGCACAAAAAGGAACAAATGGGTTCTGGGTGAACCAGGCAAAGGCTGAGGGATTCTATTTGCCAGGGAACCTCCACTGGCAGAGAGCTGTTAAAGTGTTATAGCTTGCCTTGATCTGTACAAGGACAGTACAGTAAACAAAACTATTATTTTCATGTTAGGTGAAACACCACACCTCACTAGTTGTAGCTAATTACCATTTGGGAGGAAAACTTAATTGCCTGATACTTTCAGCAGTGAACATTCAAAGTATAACATTCAAAGGATTCTGGAGGTGGGATGTGATAAACTCTTTGAATTCTTTTAACCAGACAATTATGTCTTTTATTTATGAAGCTCACTGAAAGAATAATTTGTTTTCCCCAAATACATAGTGTAAAATGTGAGTTAAAATGAGCACCTGCAGATTTCAAAGCTAACTTAACTGAAGTAAGTGCTACTGGGATTATATATATACACACGTACTGCATATATTTGGTGTCACCTTAAAATTAGATAACATTGATTTTAAAGGAAGTATAGATAGAGGTGATACAATTGTGAATTTAGTTTTTCAAAACATGTTTGAACCTTTACGCAGCACAATAGCATAATGTGATATCTAACAGTCAGAAGATTGGTCAGCAATATGCATCAGAAAGCCATCTGCAAGATCAATATGAATCTGGCAAAGGGGATCGTTGCTCTTCCCAAATGGAAAAGATACAATGGAAGAAATGGATGGGAAATAAAAAGAGAAAGAAAGGCCTTTGTAACTGAAAATGCAAAGCATTTATTAAGACTTACTTTACTATATCCTTAGTGAAAGGCACTGTTTTACTTTTTAATGAACCACTTTGCCTTTGAGAAGCAACCCATAAGTTTAGAATGAACAAAAAGGACTTCTAGAACATGCATTTTGGTTGGTTTGTTTGCTTGGTCTTTAGCAACGAAAATTAACATTTTAGCTGAGAAAATGCCAAGTGTAATAATTGGGCAGTAGCTTTAAAGACAAAATAAGTAGGTGACTAATTGGTCTTTTTCTCATTAGAGCTCTTCAGTGCATTTATTTCATGGATTTGAAGGTACATTACTTAAAAGTAACATTAAATGCCAATAATTTGTAATTGTTCTGCTGCTGTTTCTTTAAAGTAAACAAAAGATTACATTAAAAAAACAGAGAGAGAAAGAGAAAGGGAGGGAGAAAGAGAAAGAGGTTGCTCTCTGCTCGTGTGGCTGCGAAGGTCTGAATTGCTCTACTGTTCAGCGACATTACAGCATCAGTCAGCTGTCATGAAAAGAATTGCTCATAAAAGCATTAAAGAATCAAAAAGGAAGACAATGTGGAACAGGGGCACAAATAGAATAAAATGCCACATACCCTATCTAGCTTCTCTTTCCCGAAGGAAAGCAGTCGCCATTTGCCCTGGCCGGGCAAGGGGAGAAGAGGCAGGAGGATTCCCTTCCGGACCCCTTTTCTTTCTGACTGCAATTCTACACACGCTCACTTGGGAAAAAAACTCACTGAACACAAAGCAGGTTCTTTCAGAAGAAGCATATTTAGGATTATGCGTGAATAGGTCCTTCAACAGCTTTGCATGCTAGTGGTAATCTGGCTTGTCCTGTTCTTTACCTTGCTTTCTAAGAGAAATAAAACAAAATCTGAGGTAGAAATAAAATGGTGGGCATTTTCCGGCCGGGCGAATTTCTAATGACCGTGGAATGATCACATTAAAAACAAAACAAAGCAATCAAGAAAACCGAAGAGGCAACAGCACATATAAAACAAACGGACAACTTTTCATTTGGTGGTGAAAATGCAAGGCGAGGAAGAGAGATGCCTTTTGAGGGTTCAATTTTGTCTTGTTTTTTTTTTTTTTTGTCGCTCTCTACTGCATTGCTGTAAACAGCTCTGCAGCCCCTAAGCGCTCGGTGACCTACAAGGATTCTGTTCTACGGATGCAATGGGGGAATCAAGATGCTACAACCTAACCAAGATGCCGAAGTTGTATCTTGTGGTCTGAGGTAATTTGCCTCTCAGAGTCCTAATCAGATCTCATCTCTGACTGTCCCAGGTGATTCGATAATTTGACAGGGGGACTTTTTTATTGTCTGTGCACTCTCTACCGACTTGTCACAAAATTGTCAAGGACTAAGGACTTCCACACACAACTGCCATGAAAATTGCCTTGCTCCAATTTGATCCCCAATATTGGTTAAAAAGAAAGAAACGTTCCTTAAACACTGGGATACTCCTGTTGTATTTTCAAAGTTTTAAAGATTAACTTTTTAGCACACTTCATCTTGCTCCTTAATACATTCAAAATATTTCTCCTTGTCATTTTTTTCCCAACCATTGAGGTAAACATACATATTTAAGATAAAGTAACATTGAAGCCTAGCCTATTAAATCTCAGCAGTACATAGTGCTTTCAACACATTCCTTTGAGGTACTGTACAAATCACAATCACTTTCCTGAGTTTTTTTTCTTTTTTTCTTTTTTTGCAGACAGAACAATAAACAAAACGAACTGCGGAAATTAAGGTCCAGATTACCATTACCCTGTTTTACCTGTTCTTAGTTTAATACTGCAGAACAGACAGGATTGAGGAATACTGTTGCTTTTAGACTAGCCAAAAGAGAAAACTAAAACCAAAACTAAACCAAAGTCACACCTGGTTCTCTGTCACAACACAACTGTTCATGTCTTTAGTCCCATAACATTTTGAAGTTAAAGCTCTTTATATTAGCACATGCCACCAATGTAATTGTGAGGCAAACCAAAAAAAAAAAAAAAGGAAAGGAAAAAATAAAGCACCACTTTAGGCACTTGACAGCAACTAAATCTCAAGAACAGCAGAATGAATCAACACACAGGGTTCATGTCCTTCTAAAAATCAACCCTCGACGGTGAGAGTGTGTTGTCTAGCCTGAACAGAATGGAACGGAACATCAACAGACTCTTTCTATCATCTGTGGCTTTGCAGATCAACAGCTCTCCTCTGATGCACTCTTCCTTCAAGCCTAAACCTGGCGCTTTAGATGCAAAGTGATCATCTTTCCCCCCACCCCCGAATACCCTTCCACAATTTTAACACGACTGAAAAGGGGTTCCGTGCCCTATGTAACAGGTTTGTGTGTACATGTGTGTGTGTGTGTGTGTGTGTGCACGCACCAACATTCATTACATTTTTTTTGTTTTTTTTGTTTCGGTTTTTTTTTTTAAAAAAAAAAAGACGGCTTGTCACTGACTGCAACCAAACATTTTGTTCCATTCAACATATGTATCGAGCTCCTTTGGAGAGATGCTAGGCTGTATTTTGCAGAAAGCCTTGTCAAAGTCTTGGTACGTAACAGGCCTCAACTGACTGGGCATAAGGGCTGAAAGGTCTGTGGCTGGCATGGCATGGAGAGGGCCCACTACGGCTTCCTGACACAAATGAGCCACATCGAGTCCAGAAAAGCCTTCTGTACGCTGGACTAGCAGTGCAACCTCCTTATCGCTGAGGCAGTAATTGTGCTGTGAAAGCAGCTGTACTATTATCTGGTGCCTGGCTGTGCTGTCAGGAAGTGGGATTAAAAGTCGTTTCATGAAGTACCTTCGAAGAGATTCATCTATTTCTTCCGGTTTACTGGTGGCACAGATTACTACTATTTGGTCCTCGGCAGAAGTTAGCACGGTGTCCAGCTGCATAAGGAACTCGGTTCTCATCCGACATACTGGACTGTGCTCTTCACTCACTTGGGATGAAAGGAGCATATCAATGTCACTAACAAAAATCACCGAGGGTTGTCGGCACCTTGCCACCAGGAAGGAAGCGTGAACAATTTTTTCTCCTTCTCCTAACCACTTTGTGGCAAGACCAGAACCTGTGAGTTTGAAAAATGTGGCACCCAGTTGGGTAGCTATACATCTGCCCAGTAATGTTTTGCCTGTTCCCCGAGGTCCAAACAAAAGGATGCTCCGAGGTAGAGCAGTCAGCCCATTAAATGCATCTGACCTCAAGACTGGCCATAAAACCTCCTCTTTAATGACAGCCTTCACCAAATCTAGTCCAGCAATGTCATTCCAGTCCACAGGTGGTCCTTGGTTGATAATCTCATTGGTTACAAGGTCCATGAGGTGCGCATCAGTGTTCTTCAATTGCTCGTCCACAGAGTGGTTGGATGAGGTAGCTGCACGAAGTCCCGGGCCTTGCATTGGATGAGGAAGAAGCTGCCTATGTTCTTCGTTATGTTCGTTCATGACGGGAGAGCTATACTTCCCAAAGGGCTCGTTTGCTCTGGAGCCAAGGGAATTTTTAGCCGAACTGTAGGAAGGGGGCGTCAGAGCCCGACTGGACTGGTTAAATTTCCTTTGCTGCTCGGAAGCCATTATCTGTTTGGTTGGCTTAAACGCCAAGGAGGAGGAGGATTCAGCGCTTCGGTCAAAGCCATTCCCTCTGCTGGCATTGGAAATGCTGTTGTCAGGCATCCTGTACATGGGACTTTGTGTAGATCTCTGTTGGCCGTAGTTGTAATTTCCATAGCTGGAGTCCATTTCTCCTTGCCCTGCCATATAGAAAGCTTTTCTCTTGAGAGAAGTTGCTGAGCTGTTGGTCAGGGCAGATGGCGCAATGGGCGTTAACCCATGACTCTGGTAGGTGTACCCAGGTACTGTGGTGGGGGGGAGAGGAGTTGGTGCAGGGATACCTGAAGGCAGATATGCTGAAGGAGGTGGTGCCCCACCAGGGCTATAGCCAGGCCCCACAGCACTTTGAGGGGGATAACTTGCTGGCGGATAGCTATAACTGGAAAGGTTAGATGTCCCATTGTAGCCTGGCACTAGGGCTGGTGGAGGCGGTGGTGGAGGGGGTGCCTGTAAAAGCCCAGAGCTATGCAAAGGAGAGGGATGAGGTGAAGGAAGTGCAGGTGCTGGCTGGCCACTGTAACTTGTATGCAGGTAAGATCCGTTATATCCTGCGGCATATTCCTGAGATGGGAGCCCTGAATGCAGACTAGGTACTGTATGACTTCCACACGTACTACTTGAATAACTAGGTTCTGTCAGGTTACTGGCCACCCCAGGTGAACTCCCTATACTGGCAGAGACATCTGCCGGAGGGAGGGCAGTACTTACTCCAGCTTTGCTGGCAGTAATAACATCTGGGACACAGTTCATAGGATAAACACTCTCGGAGTTCAAAGAAGGCTGCCATGGCTCACTTTCACTTTTGCGACCATTCACCAGTCCTGATGGAGGCTCCACATAGTTACCCAGGATGGGCCGTTCAGCCGGCCCTTCCAAAATGCCGGAATACTTCTCCGCATATTTCTTCAGCAGATTCGAGGCCGTGAGAGCAGAGATGTCATCGTTAGCCCATGCATACTGATAGGTGCGCTGCAGATGTCCACGGTAAGCTTCTACCTTGTGGGCGGGAGAGCGGGTGGTTGAAGTGATGTCAAAGTGCTGCTCTGGCCACTGGGCATGTTCTGGCGTCCACTGCATCTTCAAGCCTGAGGGTTTGGGAGGAAGGAAAAGCAAAATTAGCAATTAGATTAAAAAAGACAAGTGCAATGATATCTGAGTATATCAACTTGATTTCTTCATTTATATGCAGAATTGCTAGGCTGAAATCAACAGATTACATGCAAATTATCTGTAAAAGAAGAAAAAAGTACTGCTGGTGATTCATTTTCTGGAAAAAAGCGTACACCCACCCACACGCACCTCTAATGTGTTTTGCTAACTTGGAAGGGGGAGAGTGAGTCAAATAAATGATTTTATCCAGCTGGATTTGTTTTAAAGGGTCACACATGGACATTCTTCCCGTTCGGGGAGTTCGGCGGTCATATAAATTTAAATAATAAACAAATAAATAAATTCTTAATATCCCAAGCATGGATTTGCTGTTAGATAACCTGTTCTTAGATATCTAAAGCATACCATTTCCCCTCATTGCACTTTTAAATTTTAATGGAGGGGGGAAAAGAAACCCTCCATAAGCTACAGCTGACAAATCACATCTAGGATACCTTTCTTATTTGGTACTGAACACCTAGTTAGCACAGTATAATGCACCCTGTGCAGAACAATATGACACAGACATAGCAGGTCATTCCATAATCCAACTCTCATCTAAAGTGGTCCACGACAGTTTCAAATCTGCTTCGTGGAGTGCAGCAAAGCAATCTCCCAGGCAGCGCTCCGTTGCTTTCATCACACAAAGCCTACAACTCGGTATGAATTACAACGGGCTGCTCTCTGCGTCAGAGTCCTGTTGTTGAGGCTCTGGGAGGAAGCAGGGGCGGGGGGGGGGGGGGCGGCGGCGGAAAGAGCAAAGCCCAGCATCACTTGTCTATCAGCCTGCTCTTCTTTATCCTCCCTTCCTCTTCCAATTCCACCCCCCACCGCCAGTAGAGAACAGAAAGGGGTGGGCAGGGGAAAAGAGAAGTAAATGCAAGTCAGTTACTAAAAGTTTCGGGGGGTGGCGGCAGGAAGAATGCTGGCTGCCAGAACAGGATCAACACTATTTGAGCAAAATGAACACGCCCCAAAGAGAAGAGATTATCTTAATTTAGATGTACTTTGGCCCTGTTCCACACAAGACAGGCAGAGTTCATCAGCATTAAAAGAAAAATTCATTTAAGACTTACTTCTGCCTAATAGGCAGCATTAAAATAAATAATTTCCCTACCTACCTACCTACCTACCTACCAGATGCTCAGATAAGAAGGCTTGGTATATATCAAACATAGATGGCCCGGCTTCTCTGATAAATTACTACTATCTTTCACTTAACAGCCTGTCCTCTTCCTAGCTTGCTCTTCTTTGCCTGACTCCAGCATCTTGGCATGACTGTCTTAGCCCTGCTGAGCTAGACCGAATACAACATACAGTTTGGCAACAGAGTGGCATGTTTATTCCCTGCTGAATCCCTATTCCTTGTTTGCACATCCGCTGTACCAGACACAGGAAGTTAATTAGCAGCATGATGCTGTGCTAATTGTGTTAATTTACAAGGTTTTAGTCAAAAAGAATCATGCCAGGGCTGGCACTGCTGTCAGGCTTCCGGCTTAATGATTAAGAAATACTGAAAACAAGGTGGGAAGAATTGCAGTAATTACACAAATAATTAATAGAGCAATGGGATTAATTTGTAAATATATTTTATTGCAATAGCTCTGATATGAATTGGGATTATTTAAGGTAGCGGTTGTGGACAAGATTCACATAGGTATCCTTTCTCATTTAGTCCAAGAATTTAATAACATAACTTAGTGCCAATACTAAAAGTTTTACATTGCATGAGAATATAAAGCATGGATCCTCAGTCAAAATCTTGATGAAGATGTGACTCAATGCAATATGTTTATTGGCTTCATGAAAGCTGTATTTTCACAATTTTAATTAAACATAATTTATAGAAGCATTTAGTTTTATTAAGAAATTGTCAGCAGTTTCTTCAAATTATCTCACGTTAAGCTGGAAACAGCAGGAGAAAACCACAAGCAGGGTATTTATTAAATAGGAAAAAAAAGGGGGGAAATGAATGCATTAACCACATAGTTCTTTTTAACAAAATTTTTCCTTTACAATTATACTCAGGGAGTTTAAGTTTTCAGAAGTTATAAAACACAAAGGGCAGGAAATTCAAGCCCCTAGAATAGATTAAAGCATCTCTTGATTGATAAAAATAAGCACCATATACAAAATTTGGAACTTATTCAACTGCTCTGCAAACCATGGGCATGTATATTTCTATACATGAAAAAGTATTCTCCCCCATTTATTTATTTATTTACTATCCCGCCTTTATTATTTTTATAAATAACTCAAGGCAGTGAACATACCAAAAACTCCTTCCTCCTCCTATTTTCCCCACAATAACCTAATCCTTGAGGATTTTCCAGCAGGAATTACGCATTTTACGTAGGTCCTCCCATAGGGATTTGGGTCTGACTCTCACTTGACCATTCCAACATACTGAATTTATTATTATTATTATTAATTAAATTTCTATTACCGCCCATCTCCCCCCAAAGGGGAACTCTGGGCCGTTTACAGTAAAAGCACAATTAAAATTCAAGCCAACCACAAGTACAAAGATATAAAAATACAAATACAGACAACAATAAAATATAAATGGGATAAAATCTAGATGGCAAAAGTTCTCTGTCAGTGCTCGAGCGTAAGGACCATTCTCGATATATTCTAGAGCGCTAGCCATCCCCAGGAATGACTATTCCCCCTCCTGTTCCAGGCATGATGGCAGAACCAGGTTTTCAGCTTTTTTCAGAAGTCCTGGAGTGAGGGGGTCTGTCTCACCTCCGGGGGAAGAATGTTCCAAAGGGCAGGAGCTATTGCAGAGAAGGGCCACTTCCTGGACCCTGCCAGATGGAATTCTCTTACAGACGGGATCCGTAACATGCCCTCTCTGCATGACCGGGTGGGACGGGTCGATGTAATAGGGATGAGACGGTCCCTCAGGTAGCCTGGACCCATGCCATGTAGGGCTTTAAAGGTAATAACCAACACCTTGAATTGGACCAGGAAGCAAACTGGAACCCAGTGCAGCTCGCGTAGCAGAGGTGTTATATGTGCTGATCTTGGAGCACCTAAAATTGCCTGCGCAGCTGCATTTTGGACTAGTTGTAGCTTCCGGATATTTTTCAAGGGTAGCCCCATGTAGAACGCATTACAGTAGTCTATATGGGAGATAACTAGGGCATGAGTGACCGTTCGAAGGGTCTCTTGGTCTAGGAAGGGGCGTAACTAGTGCACAACACGAAGTTGAGCAAAGGCCCTCCTGGGCACGACTGCCACCTGCTCCTCGAGCAGGAGTCGTGAGTCCAAGAGGACCCCCAAGTTACACACCGGGTCTGTCTGAGATAGTGCGACCCCATCTAGAACAAAAGATGACAAATTCCTAGATACCGAGGAGCCATAAATGCACAGCCACTCCGTCTTACAAGGGTTTAGTTGAAGTCTGTTGTTCCCCATCCAGGCGCCTACAGATCTAATTGGCAAGTGGTGGCATTTACAGTCTGGAGAATCCTGTCCGCTTCCTCAGGTACAACAGGATCAAACCGTTCCCAGATAACCAGGTAAGTACGTTCCCCAGGTATCTCCCCAGACCGTCTTATGCTCGGAGTCCAACTTGGATCGAATCCGAGCGATTTTATCCTGCAGATGCCCAGAAAATTCCTCAGCATGGCCCTGTAGATGGTTTTCTGAATCACCTTTCCCCAGAAGGGATTGGGTTATCTTAAACAGGGCCTTTGGGCAGCATTCCACGGATGCAATAAGGGCGGTGAAATAATGTTTCGCCGCTCTTACCGCCACAAGGTAGGCCTTAATAGCGGCTCTAGCTTGTGTTCGGTCTGATTCAAACTTTGTCTTCCTCCAGCGATGCTCTAGACATCTCTTAATCCTCTTGAGAACCTTCAACTCCTCTGTAAACCACGGGGAGTGTCGGGCTTGATGGGATAAGAGAGGTCACACCGGCGCGATCCTGTCCAAGGCCTCGACCACCTCCCTATTCCAGGCCATGGCCAGGGCCTCTGCTGGACCATGCAGCGGATCCTTGGGTATAACCCCCATCTCCCTCTGAAACCCTGCCAGGTCCATCAGTCGCCGGGGGCGGACCAATCAAATGGGTCCTGCCTCCCTGCAGAGGGGGGCAGCATAAGAGAATCTCAAGGTGGCCAGGGCGTGATCTGACGATGACAAAGGGGAAAGATGTAACTCTCCCCTCGATCACGTTGCCACTGCTCCGACAAGAAAACTAAGTCCGGAGTGAGGCCACTGTCTCGAGTTGGGTCCCGAATAATCTGAAACAGGGTGAGTGCTCTCATGCATCAGCCCTACCACATACTCCCTCCCACTTCTCTCACACCTGAGAGGGAGTACCCATTCACCTTGGAGGGATCCTAATAAGCCTGATAATATTTAGAACGGTTGGGGAGGGATGGACAGTCTTAGATTCTAAATTCTGCTGCGCCCGCAGTCCAGTTCTTCACAAATCTGCCAGGCACTGGACCAATCCACTTGTCCACGGCCCGCCCAGTTCCCACTGTCATGGAACAATTTGCCAGGCTGCCAGGACTGTCGAGCCGCCAAAGCCGGGTCATCTAACCGGCACCCTAGGCCCTGAGCCACATTGCCAGAACCAATCTACCACCTAGGCCCACTGCGTTGTCGAGGCTGGTCCATCGTCACAAGGTTCCCTCCGTCACCAGTCAGCCCGCAAAATCCACCGCACCGCCGAAATTGAACCACTGCGCTGGGAATTGCCCCATCTGGGTTTGCTGCACCGCTGGCGTCCACCAGTGTCCACCGCGCCCCACAGTCGCCGAGATGGATCAGCTCCCCCCACCTTGTCCGGGGGGGCTCCAACGAAAGCTCCAGCAACGGCTTCGGCAGTGGCCGCAACTACAGCCTTGCTGCGCCGCTGGCGTCCACCGGCATCCGCCACGCCCTGCAGATGCTGAGATACACCAATGCCCCCACTTCGTCCGGGGGGGATCTGGCAGCAGCTCCAGCAACAACTCCAGCCCCAACAGTCCCAGCGAAAAAAGGCTCCAGCTCCAGTCAAGGGCTGTTCCGGCTTCAAGCCCCACCAAGGCCTGTCGCCTTCCACCACTCTGTCCAGGGGGCTCCGTTTACCCACACACCAGCCCATCAGGTATGGGGATTATATACCCCCCAAAACCTCGACAATCAGTCAGGTTGGGGGTAAGAGTTGAAAAAATTTAGAAGTTGAAAAAATTAGAGCTCACCCCTTAGAACAGCAAACGGCGTCCACTCACGGTCGCCATCTTGGATATATATTTGTTCATTATGCATTCTCCTGTAGACTGGCTTGTATGTTTAGGATCACTGTCTTGCTACATGATGTGTGCTTCAGCTGATGGATAGGTGGCCTGATACTCTTCTGTAGAATTTCCTGATACAAAGCAGATTTCATGGTTGTCATGTTGTACATCATCCAGGTCCTAAATCAGCAGAGCATGCCCAAACCATGGAACTAAGTTGGCATGAAATTCTTATTGCTTGCTTTCCATGAAAAATAATGACACCCATCCAGCCCACTAAGTACCACTTTGGACTCATTAGTCTATAGATGTTGCTCCAAAAGACCGAAGGGTCACCCAGGAGCTTTTGGGCAAACTTGAGATGACCAATAATGTCTTAAAGAGCAATGGTTTCTGCCTCTTTGTTTTCTCTGGAATCCCATTTTTACCTAGCATTTTCTGATGGTGGAGACTTAAACATAGACTTAAGCTAAAGAAAAAGTGATGCAGAACCCTGACTGTTATTCTGAGGTTCCTTATATTTCCTAGACCAGGGTCGGAAATGGCGGCTCGCGAGCCAAATGCGGCTCTTTGGCCCCTTGAGTGTGGCTCTTCCGCAGGCAGGCGTGGTGGGCGTGGCGGGGGCAGGTGCGGCAGCGAGTGTGGTGGGGCAGGCGCGGCAGCGGGCATGGTGTGCGTGGCTGTGGGCATACCCCTGGCAACCGCCTAGGCCCAGCCTCTCTTTTTCCTCCGGGGACGGGCTTCACACAGTCTCGCGAGAGTTTGGAAGCCTCCGTCTCCGGCAGCCATCTTGACGACGGGCACTTGCCCATCGCCTTAACCCAGGGCTTTCCAAACTGTGTGTCGACACAATACTGTGTCGCCGGGGGCCCCCAAGTGTGTCGCGTGACAAGCCGGAAGCGCTGATGAAAATGCCCTCGTTTCTGGCAGGGAGGTGAAAATCGCGTGCGCGCGCGCTGCCAGGCCACCCGGAGTGGAAATTCTCTGTGCTGATCAGCTGTGCATCGGGAAGCCCGGCAGCCTGCACGCACGATTTTTGCCTCCCTGCCGGAACCGAGGGCATTTTCGGGGTCCCGGAGTCTGCCCTTTCGAAGGGGCAGCGGCGGTGGTGGGCCATCAGTGCTTCCGGGTTCCAGGACGCCGCTGCTGCCGCTGCCCCTTTGGAAGAGCAGGCTCTGGGGACCCCGAAAATGCCCTCGGTTCCAGCAGGGAGGCAAAAATCGCGCGCGTGGGGGCCTTCCCGGCGCACAGCTGATCAGCACAGAGAATTTCCACCCCGTCCCCCCCCCTCTGCGCCAATCAGCTGTGCGTCGGGAAGCCCGGCAGCCAGCACGCGCAATTTTTGCCTCCCTGCCGGAACGGAGGGCATTTTCGGGGTCCCCGGAGTCTGCCCTTTCGAAGGGGCAGCGGCGGTGGTGGGCCATCAGTACTTCCGGGTTCCAGGACGCCGCTGCTGCCGCTGCCCCTTTGGAAGAGCAGGCTCTGGGGACCCCGAAAATGCCCTCAGTTCCAGCAGGGAGGCAAAAATCGCGCGCGCGGGGGGCTTCCCGGCGCACAGCTGATCAGCACAGAGAATTTCCACCCCGTCCCCCCCCACCGCGCCAATCAGCTGTGCGTCGGGAAGCCCGGCAGCCTGCACGCGTGATTTTTGCCTCCCTGCCGGAACCGAGGGCATTTTCGGGGTCCCTGGAGTCTGCCCTTTCGAAGGGGCAGCGGCGGTGGTGGGCCATCAGTGCTTCCGGGTTCCAGGATGCCGCTGCTGCCGCTGCCCCTTTGGAAGAGCAGGCTCTGGGGACCCCGAAAATGCCCTCGGTTCCAGCAGGGAGGCAAAAATTGCACGCGCGCGGGGGGCTTCCCAGCGCACAGCTGTTCAGCACAGAGAATTTCCACCCCGTCCCCCCCCCCCCCACCGCGCCAATCAGCTGTGCGTCGGGAAGCCCGGCAGCCTGCACGCGCGATTTTTGCCTCCCTGCCGGAACGGAGGGCATTTTCAGGGTCCCCGGAGTCTGCCCTTTCGAAGGGGCAGCGGCAGTGGTGGGCCATCAGTGCTTCCGGTTTCCAGGACGCCGCTGCTGCCGCTGCCCCTTTGGAAGATTTGGCTCCGGAAGAGAAGCGACTGGAGCAGTCGAGCCTCTCTTTCCCTTCTTCCAAACCTCCCCCGCCCCCTTCCAGAGCAATTTGTCAAAGACGCCCGCTTGCTGCTGCTGCGTGGCTGCTGCTCAACTGATCATGAAGGAACCAGGATGTTTACGCGAGCGTGCTTTACCTACCCACTTTTTAACATATTTGGTTCTGCTGGGGGCGGGGAAGGGATCTTGACCGGCCAGGGAAGGCACGCGGGCGGAGCTGCCTGCCTGGCACTCGGGCGCTCCGGCTGGGGTGCAGCGGGACGGGAGCATCGCCGGCGGCCCGCGAGGACCGGCCAGGGAAGGCACGCGGGCGGAGTTGCCTGCCTGGCACTCGGGCGCTCCGGCTGGGGTGCAGCGGGACGGGAGCTCCGCCCGCGCGCCTTCCCTGGCCGGTCCTCGCGGGCCGCCGGCGATGCTCCCGTCCCGCTGCACCCCAGCCGGAGCGCCCGAGTGCCAGGCAGGCAGCTCCGCCTGCGCAGTCGTGGCAGCGGGCATGGCGGCGGCGGGCACTGCAGCGGGCATGGCGGCAGCAGGCCCTAAGTGTGTGCGATTGGCTCCCGCCCGCAAACCCCGCCCCCTTCCACGTGATTGGCTCCCGCCCGCAAACCCCTCCCCCTTCCACGCGATTGGCCCCCGCCCGCAAACCCCACCCCCTGGCTCTCGAGCACTTCAAAATGTGCACGAGCATGTCAAAATGGCTCCCGGCAAAAAAAGTTTGCCGACCCCTGTCCTAGACTATTTTATTCTGTGCAGTTGGGATGATTTTGACAGGACAGCAACTCTTGGGAAAGTTCTCCATTGTGCCAAATCTTCTCCAACTGTGAATTGGTAGAGCCTCACAACTTGAGAAATGTTTTTGTAACTTTTTTTTCCAGACTAAGAGGCATCAAAAGAAATCTCCCTTTAGATGTCACTTTAGAATCTGTGTGGTGAGAACTTCACCATCATGAGGAAAGCCACATTTTGTGAGATTTATACAGGTTTATACATTCTTTGATTGAATTTTGGGAATTATTACTTTTTCATACTAACGTATTGCAAGTTGATTTTTTATGAAATAAATGAAACAAGCAGCAAGCCTTGGTGCTATTTATTTAGTCAGATTCTGTATCAGTTGGACCTACATAAAGCTCTGATTACATTCAGTGGCAAAGATATGCAAAAATTCAGAACATGTGAAAGAGGTCAAATACTTTTTCACCAAACTTTAATAATTCGTCACTGCTCAGCTCATTTGAAATAACAACACAGGAGCTAATGAATATATTGCAGCACAATGACTGCTGTCCTGCAACATTTATGGTTTGTTGCAATGTAGCAAAGATCTGAATGCAGAGAAAAAAATATGGAGGCTTTAAAATATTAGTTATACCACTTATGTAGCACTTTAGAATTTTCAAACTGTTCCACATTCATCACCTTGGGGTGATTTATAAGACAGTTATTCCTATATATTGCAGGTAAAATCTGAATTCACAGCTCAGTCCCTAGAAAATATGTCTGGGTTAATGTGGCATCTGTGAGGGGTGTCACTGTGTTTGTGGACACTTACTTTGAAACTTACCTGCCATCTGTTCCCCACCTGACCTTCTTTACACTAAAACATTATTTAGAAAGACCTAATTTTGAAGAATGCCTCTTAGGATGGACCTTATAAACTTCATGGGTGGCTGAAGTTGTGCTTTGTGCCTGCTTACCCACCAAAACAGACAAAGATAAGTAGAGAAGGGGAGGGTGGGGTGGCGGGCAGCATTCTGACATGTTGACGCTTTGTGACTAGACGTATTCCCCCTAAGCCTGCTCTGTGAATAGGCAAGGCCCGCAGCAGCCATTTTGCACTAGTACCCATAACATACTTTCGAAATTTCAAATGTGACCACTGGGGCAAAAAGGTTGGGGATCACCAGAATGTCTTATAACAAAAACACTATGAGCCCAAAAAGCTGGGTGCTTGTGTGTGTGTGCAGGCGTATGTGATATCCCCATCTATAGCTAACTTGTACGGATGGTGTTCTTGCACGATTGACAAGAACCAGTCGTCGTGCGCTTTGTACTGACTTCAGCCTGGAGTCTCTGACCACCCTGTGTCCTCTTATGCAGGGCAGAAGATACTCTCCCCTCCTTTGTCTTAGGCTGTGTGAATGACATGGCAAATGCCCCGTCTTCTACTGCTGTTTTCCCGGCACAAACAGTAGTAATTCAATAGGCTTTTTTGAATATTTTAATAGTATAAGAATTGGAGGCACTTACTGGCGTAACACACACTCCATAGCAGTCTGTGGCAACAATTTTAGTGATTTTAATGGAGCTTAATTGTATCTGATATTCTTTTACACACAAGAAAATACAAAATGAACAGAGAAAAGATCAGAGGGTGTAAATGAGTCAGAAAAAGTGACATTCAAATATTAATTTGCTGGCTAAAGTTACACTCAATGTAAAACATTCTCTCTTAGTCACTCACTCACTCACTCACACAATTTATTATGCTAAAATATGTATTAAAAAGTATCTGTTTACTTAAAACTGATCCTGAAAAACAAGTAAGGTTTTCATTGTATCCATCCTCTGGCATAAATGCTCACATGCATCAAAACTATTTATCTGGCATAATTACTAGTTAGCCCATTGGTGTCCGATTGCTATTCCTAGCTGCGGATCTGCTCTCCACACAATAATTGAAAGTTTATTTATTGATGCATGCTAAGTACCAGTGCATTTAACAAAGGCTGTAAAAGGCAGCATTTCAGAATTATAATGTGAATTTAAGGAAAAGGGGCTGTTCTCCTAAACTAAAATGCTCCTAAACTAAAAAGCTTTTACTCTACTATTTGTACTAATTAGTTGTATTTGAAAGTTAATGTTTAATTATAAAATTATATTTTCTATTTTTAAGTGGTTTTATTCCAGCATACCCAGTGCACCGAGCCTGGCAGATCAAAGATTAAAATGGAGGAATATTGTGGGGTAAAGCTGTCATGGTCTGAAAAAAAATTGGCAAGATGCATAATTATTTTAAAATAAGTGGTAATAGTAACTGTGCTCTGTTCTCAAGTAATGTGTACTGAAACAGAGATCAGTGTCACTAAATTTATATCAGTAAATTAATATTTGACAGCTTACATGGATTGGTTTATTAGTATGATATCTCTATTTGTGATGGAAGATAAAACAAAAAGTATACTAAAGATATAAATCCAGGAAATATCCTCTCCAAGAATGAAGACATGCAAGAGTTCAGTTTTGAACACAGAAAGCACTAAATTCCTTTACAGATGGTATCATTAGCACATGTAAAAGGTTCTAGAAAAAGCTTTCTTGTACAGATGAGGCTCCATTTTTATACTTTTGGTGTTGTGTAAATTAAAATAATCAGAATTGCTCCAAAGCAGGGTTTTTCTTTCCTTTCAGTTTTTTTCCAATTTCGTTATCTATAATTTAAAAGGAAAAAAGATGCCATTTCAGAATATTTTAAGGAATTTGCCCAAATACCATATGCAGAGATATGCCAGAAGCTTCATAAATGTGCCCTGTCCCTTGCTTTAAATTGCTTTAAATTGTCAAGGCTAAAGAAGATATGTTTTAGAATTACAGCACACGTGGGCCCCTATTCTGCAAATACAGATGGACAGCATCTAGCACGAAAATGATCTAAGCTGTTAAACATTTAATGAATGTCTAAAGAGTAAAGCAATCTGGAAACCCGTCCTTTTAATCAGAGAGAGCACAAGATATTTTTGTTTTGTTTTGTTTTGTTTTAAATGGTTTAGTAGAAGTGAGTATAATCATTGAGCTACTTCTATAACAATCTGTGTTATTTCTCAGTGCTTTTATTCCAACTTGCTTGATCAAAGGGATTAATTACTTTTCAGAATAACAGTTAAGTAAAATATAGTAAGATTGGCCACTCCAATACCAAAACAAAACAAAACAAAACAAAACAAAACAAAACAAAACAAAACAAAACAAAACAAAACAAAACAAAACAAAACAAAACAAAACAAAACGAATTGTTTTAGTGTAGAGAGAAAGAAAGAAGAAAATGGAGGACATACAAAAGCCCAGAAAAGGGTTGAAAAATCTTGAACTCTTTCATGTTGAAGGCTTACTGTTTTTTTCCCTTCTTCTCATGAACGTAAGTTCAGTATAAATCAAGGCAAGAAGAAACAATTGCCTCTCCATCTGTGTTAATTCTATGTCCTTGCCATTGTACCATCAAAGAATTCAACATAATGTTCTGTTCATTTTAGGCTGTAAATAAGTGCTGTGCTAAATAGGGCTGGTCTACTGAATTAAAGGGCAAAGAGCTAAAGCTGTAAGTGAGACATGCATCCGATTATCCATTAGAAGCAGACTGATGGCAGCTCTACATGTGCACATTCCTTGCCAAAGCCACTGGCCTTGGCCCAGGCTCCCCACCATACGTACAAGTGCTCATTTCCAGTAATGCCCTTAAACAAAAATCAGTAATTGGAAATTTCACATCTACTCACTTATATCTGTAGCACGCAACACCAACATCTTAGTGGCATCAAAATCTGTTCAGTTTGTGCCTTCTTCTTCCTTTTTGAGATTTAAAAATTGCCTACTTTTTCTTTCTTTCTTTTTTTTTTTTGCAAAAGTTACACTCATACTTCATTTATTTGGATTTTATTTGTTTTTCATATTTGAAATGCAAAAGAAGCAGAGAAATAGAAGCAATCCCTCAGCAAGGACTCTACTGACCAAAAGACACTTGCTGCAGTGGGGACCTTCACTCCCACAAATGACCACGTTACCTTCTTTCTGTGAAGTCAATCAAGCCACTGGAAATAGGTAACAGACAGCAATGCAAACCATTAGATTTAAGTAAAATAATTATACATAAAAGAGAGAGAGAAAATTTCAATGACATATACAACTGGAATTAGTTAATTCACATTCATTTTAATTTGCATGTACTAAATCCACACGAAATATGAATGGGGATTTTTAATATGTTTTTTATATTTAACCCCCATGGATTAAAAGGAAAAGGAAGTATGATAAGAAAAGGTACGAAAGAATATAAAATAAAGGGCCATGTTAAGCTGTAACAGCCACCTCTGGATCCAGAGCCTTTCAAAAAATCAACCTCAGCCTCAACCTTAAAATCATATTTACCAAAACAGCATAGTACATTGATTATTCCAGTAGCATAGCGCTTTTGTTCTAGTAGGCAGTTCCATTCTCCCAGTTTTTCAAGTGTTAGAAGCCATCCAAGACTAAACATTTAGAATATGGACTATAATAATTAGTTTGAAGTGATTGAATACAGACACCTGATACCACATCAGAGGCAAAACATCCATCAACTCGGATGAGATCCCAGTGCTCAAAGATGTCAAGTGCTCTCAAGTGTTTGGCTTCATTGAGCTGAAGATGCTCAATATCTTTAAGAATCAGATCCTTAATAGAGACCATTTTGATTTACAGTTCTGCACTTTTAAAAAGACAGTCTTACACAAGCCATTTCTGCATAAATATACAGTGTATGTATGTATGTATGTATGTATGTGTGTGTGTATGTATGTATGTATATATGTATATGTATATGTTATATATATATATATATATATATATATATATATATATATATACTGTGTATGTGTGTATATATATATAGATATAGATATAGATATAGATATATTTTGTAGCTATATAGATATACTATACGAGAAATTGAAAATACATGTTCCCATAATTTGAAAGCTTCATTTTAAGAATAAGGATGGATTAGATTTTATTATTTCAAACAGTTATTGTTTGATACCCATACTGCCTGCTAGAATAGCACGGTATGTAACAAAGGACTTTTGAGCATTACTGGGACCATACACACCACTTTTGGCACCTGCCAGGCTGCTTTCTACACCTGACTTTTAAAATAGATTTTTTTAAATAATATCAAGTGCTCTCAAATGTTGGCTTCGTTGAGCTGAAGATGCTCAAAGGCCAAGCTGTAGCATTATTTTTATGTACATAAATGTACCTCAATCTAGTTAGTTTCAAACTCAAACTCAAATTCTAAGGAAATAAGTATTTTGGTTAGATGCAGAATAGTACTTTATTTAGAACTATGCCTACAAACTCAGTAAAAGGTAGCTGGGAAGGTAGAAAGCATCCCAAGGTGACAGGAGTGGGCCTAAGGGGAGTAGGGGAGAGAAATGCATGAGTTTGCCTTCTAATAAAGAGGAATCTCATGGCTGGCCATGCCTATTACAGTGGCTCTTTTGTACATGGACAAGCTGTCCCCTAAAAGCCATTTTCTACTCTCCAAAATTCTTGTGGTCACTGGCTTAAAAGAAACAATAAGTAAAAGTCAACTTTGCACGCAGGTTGGTCTTTGGCCAGCATCTATATGTGGTTAATAATAATAATGGTTTAAAACTAATGTGAAATGTCAACATACAGGAAGAATAATATATAAATAGGTAAGGTAAGGTTTCCCCTTCCAGTCATATCCGGCTCTAGGGGGCGGCGCTCATCTCCGATTCTCGGCCAAGGGAGCCAGCGTTGTCCATAGACGCTTCCATGGTCATGTGGCCAGCATGACTAAACGCCGAGGCGCATGGAGCGCTGTTACCTTCCCACTGGAATGGTACCTATTTATCTACTTGCATTTTTATGTGCTTTCGAACTGCTAGGTTGGCAGGAGCTGGGCGAGAATGGGAGCTCACCCCGTTACGCGGTGCTTCTGGGTCTCAAACTGCCGACCTGCCGTCCTTTCGTTCGATAGTCGGTAGTCTTAACCGTTACGCCACCGCGCCGCCCTTTTAATATATAAATATGTTATGTTTAAATGGTTAATAATAACAACATTAACAATGATAATGATGCAACTATTCTGCTAATGCAACTATTCTGCTCAGAGAAGAAATGAAAGGAGGATCCAAAGTAGACAACGTAGCCAAATTGCTGCTTGAGCTACTGGATCTTCCTTGATAGCTTTGTCTCTCCATTTTCTTACAAGTACCTAATTGCAGAGAGGATCTTTGTATCACGGATAGCAAAGAAATATCAAAATCTTATCTCCGCCATTACTAAATAGTTTAACTCATATACAGTATCATAACAACATACTGAGCCTCTGGAAACTTACTAGTTTCAGGAACATTTCTAAACCTATAGACTCCCAATTATCTAATTTTAATATTGCTATGTGATAATTCTTTTTAAATCACTCTTTCATTCCTCACTGTCAATTACAGTTCCAGCAAATTACTCTTACCCCCATTCCCTCCCCAGCAATATTCTCCTCATTTAGATGGTTTAACTTCTAACAATTATGAAGGCATTTTCGTTTTAACTTATTTAGCAAGAACTGCTGAAATCTCATACTACCAAAAATTGATATCAAAGATAATGTTTAACATATCAACAAAGGAGCAAGGCAACGAATTACAAAATGCATCAATCATGCTACTGTTTTCCTTTATTATAAGGACAAAATCATTTAATAAAATCAACTTTTTCTATTGAAGATGATTACAAAAGGACAACTCAATAGAGTTCTCAGTAGTGATATCTCAAGTCTGCAATATCCAGTTCCCATCCAGATCTTTTCCACTCTGAATTATATAGTGGTTTGTTTTCAGTGTTTGATGCATATAACATTAGGACTATTTCTTACTCTTTTTACTAATAAGTTTAATTTCCTGTGAAAAGAAATCAAATAACACAATCCAGCCATATTTAAGCACTTTTGTTCCTGCTGATTTTTTTTGGGTACATTATATGCTGAGCAATGTCACACTGAAATCAACAGGGCTCAGAAGAGCTTACTTTTGATCAAACATATTCAAAACTCAGATCAACAGTAAGGGGAAATAAGTAGATTTTTTTAAAATCCCCCCTCCTCCCCATGACTTGGATGAGGCCAAAGGCAATTAAAATATGTAACAACATATGCATTACAAACAATTATTTCAGTATTTGTTAAATAAATCATACTGCATATAAGAAACAAAATGAAAAATGATTTATGGTATTCCATAGATAGTTCTGTTACATGCCTGTGTTTTCAGCCAAAATGGAAATTAGATTGAAATTCAATCATTTCCAGAAACTATTTCATTAATCTTGAGTTTTACTACTAATTCTTATTAATGACATTTGACTTCTGCCATGGTAAAGGTCAGTGTTTACTAGTCAATTATGTAAATAGGGATGAAATTTGGTAATGTGCCAGAGACACTTATAGTGCAATTTTGTATATGTCTGCTCAGATATAAGTCCTGACTGAATTCCAAAGCTTTCCCATTGATATGTGACTATGTAATTGCATATTTAGTTGGTTTTGCAGAATTATGTTCACAGATAAAAATGCTTGAGCATTTTCACTTGCCTAGAAGAAAAAGAACAGTATTCAAGCAAAAAAAAAAAAAGTAGAAGTCATATTGGTCCATAAGGGGAAAAAAATCTAAATCTACTTTCTAGTTTTATTTAACAAATAGTGAATACTGAACATTCAAGGAATTTCAATCATTTAAGGTAACGCGCACACCCTGTATATGTCTATAATTTGAACATATGGTTAATAGAAATGAGGAAAAAGTGTGACTTCTAAAGTGAGACTTGGCCTAGAGTATGCGAACTCTTAAATCCATCGTCTGTTCTAGGTATCACTTAGCCTGCACGTACAAATGAGCAAAAGAGTGAACTACAGGACAGTCATAGCAAGCTGATCATTCAGTGTTTTTTCATTGATTTTGAAAAACCTTTCTATAACTCTGTGTTGACAGAGAAAACCTACAGCTTTCCACAAGAGTTTGCCCAACCCATACAAAGATTTAAGCGGTGGTCTCTGCCGTTCCACCTGCCTTGTGTGCTACAGTCTATAAGAGGGGTAGCCTTTGTTGATAAAGATCTGAACAATCTGTTCAGCTTCAAGTGAGTGTCAATTTTAGTTCCTTCTATCAGGAAGGATGCACGTGTGCAGGCCCTTCACAAATGCAAGAAATTGCTGTATGGTGATCCCATTACTATCCTCTAGCCATCTATTTCTTAGGAAGCCAAGCTACTCTCTTTTATTACCATCCCACCAAAGCCTTCTATCTAATGAGGGAGAGAGAAAAAACAGACGTTTCCTGGTCTTTTACGGGCAAGCAGATCTACTGGTGGCAGACTGCTGAATAAGGCTATGTTTTTTCTTAAGACCTAGGAACCATTAACACTAGGTTAATCAGCAACATTTTCATTTTTTTCTTTTCGAACTGTGCTGTTTCAAGAACGGCCCCCTTCTTCAAAAATTTAAAAACACTGCAACAAGCAG